>OZ024707.1:4940700-5129000 GCA_964016945.1 Microplitis deprimator | reverse complement strand
AATCCAAAAATTATTAAAAGTTGGCTAACTTCAGTATCATAAATTTTTTTCCAAAAGTCAAAATTTTGAAACGGATGTGCTATTTAGGGTGACCAACGTACTCGATATTTTCTTTGAGATTTTAGATTAGGCCCAAAAAAGCGACTATTATTTCGCGTGCCAAATTCCAAAAGGGCGTATAATTTTTTTTTTTTGGTGCCAATCGTTTTGTAAACATGCTCTAAGCCTAAAAATGAAAAAAAAATTTTCAAAGCTAAAAGGGCGTATATCTTAAGGTACGCCCTTTTGGCGTTAGTACGTCAAAATTTTTTTTTCTGCAGATCTTTACGTTTCGAGCGATTCTAAAAAAAATGGCAAAAAAAAATTTTTTTATACGTGCTCTTGGCATTTGGCACGCGATTTTTTCGGGTCCCATATGAAACTTTGTATGTTTAATATGTTTTACGAACTCTCTTCAAAAATCAGCTTGAAAAATTTTTTTCTTTAATTCATAGTGCAAAATATTTCTTGTGCCTAGAAATTCTTTTTTTTTCTGTCTATATATATATATATCCCTCCAAGAATATAAAATATAAAAATTTGTACATCGATAGTTGCTCGTTATAATGTTCCCGTTTGTATCTTATCAATTATCTGTTTTTGTAACAGGGCTCGGATTATTTTGTTCAGTATATTATTAATAGAATATTGCACAGAATATTATTAGACAAAATCAATAGTCTTGTTCTGTTAATATACAACTTGATATGACTATAGTAAAATTTATGCAATAGACCCGTATCAAATTCAATACAATTATATACAGTCAATTTTGAGTTAAATATACTAAATTATATATAACTAGAAATACGTATATTATAGAGTTTCATTTTAATGCATCTAAACTAAACACTTTGCCCTAGGTCATAATTAATATCTACCTTTCATTAAATAAATTTTCATCCATATCTCTGCTCATATAAAATATAACTATTGGCTGTTACTTATTCATTGCAATGATTGCTTGGGAATATAACAATATATATTAATATATATATTTATTGATGTAATCATGCTTAATTTCAGTTATTAGTAATTTTTATTATTCAAAAAATAATTTTTTGTTCCAAACGAAAATCGAATCACAAATTAGTTTTTAACTGACGTCAGCTAAATAATTTTCCAATTTTTCTTTACTAAAGAATTTATCATAACTTCTAAATATTGATCAAGAATTAAAAAAAAAATATCACACGATTAATTGTATTGTTAATTATGATCCAGAAGTTAACAGACATTTCACAATTTTCAGATTTTTTTTCCAACAAATAAATTATAAAAAAAAAAAAAAACTAAAAATATGCACATGTAGAAAATTTAAAAAACTATAGGTGCAATTTTTTAAAATATTTTTTTTTCATTAATTTATTGTTTGAAAAAAAATCCGAAAATTATTGGACTTCGACTAACTTCAGTATCATTGTTAATTAAAAAAAAAAAAAGTTTCATTGAATTAAATTCCGTTGCTCTAAAAATAATAAATTCATAAATAAATCATCTTGAATATTGAATTTAAACCAGCTACAACCTGTATCTCTAATTAAGGGTGTCTACAAAAAACGTCCCTGTACAAAAGTATTAAAAATATTCCAATACTAAAAAAAACATACATAAGGTATTCAAACCACGATATTTAGCTTCTTAATTTCACGAGCGTTACCTTGCCTGCATTTAAATTATACGACCAAAAACTAATAATCCACATCGATATGTCCTCCATATAAATACATTATTCCTCTTTCACAATTTAATAAAACTTCAATAAATAAAATGAAATAAAATAAAATAAAATATAATGATATATAAAAATGGTAAATACTTTAAATGACACTCGGCCTATGACAACATTAAATCAAGATTTCTATCTACCACATTCGCAAAAGCTGAGTGGGTGTGATCGAAAGACTCACGCTATCATACATATTTTTTTATGTTTTTATTATTATTATTATTTGTATTTTACTCACGCGATACCCGCTGAGATGTGATCGCGCGAATCCCGTCGGACTTGAGACGACGGATTCACTCCTTATTTTTGCTACTATCACTTCTACTTTATTTCAACTCTTTCATTTGTTACCTCCTGCTGATTTCATTTCACCTCTGTATTCATATATGTATATATATGTATATACCATAAAGTCTGGTTTTAATATAAATATAAATATTTCTGATAATTTTTAATAACTTACTTTAAATATTGTCTCCTACTTGCTGTAGACGGAAAAAAATATTTATGGAAATTCACTACAAAATATGAGTTAAAATTACTAAACTTATATTGTAATGTTGGAACACTTGAAATTTCATAATTACACACCTCAAGTGTGAAAGCGCTGAGGGTACTTATGAACGGTTCATTTTTTTTTGACTATTTTAGTCACACAAAAATATTTCTACACTCTTTTAATTACACCAAAATGGGAAAAATTGTATACTAGCATATAGAGAATTTATTAAGGAACAATTTGAACCTAATATTAAGTCGATTCGTTATTTTATTAGTTTAAAATAAATTATTTTAACTCAAGAAACCAGTGCTGTCAATTGTTACGTATGAAACTTCGTAAGCACGATAACTCTCGATAGACACAACTAATCGGCCTAACTTTTTTTTTATTATCTTTGTATTTCTTATCACAAGGACCCTATGGAAAATCACTATCTAAATCCTTTTAGTTTAATTGTAATTAATTGAAAACGTAAAACTGATTATTAACGAAAAATTTAGCTGCCATTTTTATTTTTACTGTCATCATTTTTTTTATTTTTTCTCTCCATCAACTACTGGCGGCAGCACTAGCGTAACAGTATAGGTTTGAAAAAAAGAGCGACATCTAAGACAAAAAGGCGGGATATTTAAAAAAAATGTTAATAAAAAAATATTAGACTGAAAATAAGAAACAAAAAAATCAAATTGATAATTTATAAGTTGAATAAGAATTCATAATAAAAAAAAATTAATATTATAAGATAATTGATACAGTTATTAGAATAGAATTAAATAAAATTAATCCATAAATAAAACCGAGCGCCATTTCAATCCCAAACAATTTAAAATTGTTTTTGAAAAATTGAGACACAAGTAATGCATTTATTTATTGACATCAGTACTTCATACTAAAAATATATTAAATATTAATAGATTTTCGAGAATCATTTTCTCTGGGTAGTTTTAAAATAAATTGAAATTTTTTTTTCTAGCTCGTTTTATTTATTATTTATTTATTGGGACGCTTTATACGGGTTTTTAGCCAGTCTACTTTATATAAAAATTCAATGATGTATGTATTGAGTACGGAATTTAAATTTCATAGCATACTACGGTCGAATTGGCTAGTCGTTGATATGCTATCGATAAGTCTATTGTTGGATATTATGACCGGCTAAATTTCTATTACCGTTTTGTAAATTCGACGGTTTTTAGTTTGTATATTGAGGGATGAAAGTTAGAGTGTGTTTTAGAGCTGATTATTCATAAATGTCATATATATATATATATTTATATATGAATGTTGTAGGTAGTAGGTGGTACTATTATTATCGATTGGTGAGACAATCATACGCAGATATACACACGTATCATTTCAACAATAAACGCGCCCAACTGACGCCAGGCGTGTCTATTATATATTGTCTACTATATAATATTACCGTTAAAAAACAATAAAAATTTAATCAAGAATATAAAAAAATTTTTTTCTACAATATTCTACTTTACCTTGGAGTGAAATTTTCCCAATTTTCAATAAAATGATTGAAAGAACGGACACTTTTATATTCATAATTTTTTTTTGTCTCAATAATAGTCTCATTTTGCCTCATGTTCTCTGAGATGTCTATTCAAATTCATGAAATTAAAACTAGAGAGCAATTAAATTTTATTAATGAATTTTTAATTTCATTATTAATAAATTATTAAAATTACTCCATCAATTAAAATCTTTTGGTGAAAATTAATAATGAAGAAGACGAGTGACAAAACAAATATCATAATTAAAAAAAAAAAAAAATTAATTAAATTTTTTTTTTAATCTTTTTTACGACAGCTGAGTGATTAATTATTCCAACTTTATTAATAAAAAAAAAGAAGGAAAATCAAGAGTACGGTCTATTGTTACGTTCAATTCCGATTGTGCGGAAGATATATAAACGTCTCTGAGTCCTTATTTTTTTAAGAGAATAATTTTATCGAAAAAAAATTAAATTTTTAATAACAAAAATGTAAGAAAAAAGAATAGTTCTTTTTATTGAATTACGTTATATATAGAAGGTAACCGATACAAATATAATAATAAAAAAAAAAAGAAATAAAAAGCTTGAAAACACAAGTAATACGATAAGAGGGTGTTCCGGGTCAAAAAAAAGCTCAACAACACAACAACTCTACACATGGAAAAAAACCCTACACAAGAAATAAGAGATCACACAACGTAAAACTTATGTCGCGGTTCGTTACGCTTCGCGATCAATCATCATCGACCCTTTTAACCTTTTATGACCTCGTCCAAATAAATTTTTTACCCTTACAACGTTTTTCTGTGTTCTCACATTATTAAAACATCCAGAACTTAAATTTTGTTATTTTACGTGAAAAAAAAAAAATTAGAAAATATTTACATTAGAAAATTATTAATTTTTTGTATAATAAAGCAAGGGAAAAATGGACCGCATGAAATTTTTTATAAATTAAATTTTTCAAAAGGTAATATGGCCCGGTCATAAATTGAAAAAAAATTTTAATTCAAAATTTTAATTTTGGTGTAAAAATTAAATTAAATTTTTTTTTTATTTTGAACAGAAAAAAAATTAAATTTCATTAATTTTCGGCGGCTCACTGACTCTATATACAGTTGTTTTTTTTAATAACTGGGTCATATTGACATTTAATATTTTTTTGGTCAAAAAAAAAAATTTCAGTAGTAAAACAAAATCACTGTTGAAATTTTTTTTAGAGAATTTTTTTTAAAACCTACACTTTTCCCTAGATATTTAATCGACGTGAACAGTAATAAATTACAGATGTATATATATATAAAAAAAAAAAAAAAAAAAAAATGTGTTTTTTTTTTTTAATTGACAAATTTGATATGGTAATAAATAAAAAGTGTAAATGTTGAGTCAAATAAACATTAATCACATTGGGTAAACGAGTCGAGTGGAAGTCGTTTGGACGTATATTGGCAAACGAGACGCATTAATTGCGACTATCGTGAACCAACCTAAATATATCTGTATATATAGAAAGAGAGAGAGAAAGAGAGAGAGAGAGAGAGGTAAAAGTAAAAGCAGCCCCTGGAGGATGTGAACGTGCCTAATGACAACGCGTGTGCACAAGTAATACGAGAGAGTCCGCTCATCTGCGTCAGAAACCGAGTGAGCCTCGGGCAAGGTTTATATACTCCCTAAATTTCTGAATATACACAGTATTAAATATATATGTATATATATGAACACGATGAAACAGAGATAGTGTAGAGACAAGAAAATCCAAAAGCCTGAGATTTACACGTGTTGGATTACATATATATGATCACGACATTACGATTAATTAAAAATGTATATACGTTCATAATTAAGTTAATGTATGAAAGATTTATCAACATAATGATTAATCATATTAGTTATTAATTAGTTTAGTATGAGTTATTGTATTTGCTTAAGATTCATTTAATTAAATAAATGGTACGTACATATAATAAATTAATAATATAAATTGTGATTAATTTTTTTAACTTTAGCTTTTTTGTACTTTTATTAAATCTCGCGTACTCAATTTTATTTTTCGTTTTTTCTGTCTGGAGCTCAGCAATTTTAAATTTATCCGTGAAATATAAATTTAAGTGAAACAAAGATTTTTACAGTTAACAGAACTATTTTTACATTGAAAATTAAAACCGATTTTTTTTTTGTTGATCATAAAAATTTAATTTTTGTGCGAGTTTTTGTAGATATTGTCAATTAAAGTTGCGAAATACATAAACACGGGATCGTGGGTGGATCGTAGAACATTTTTACTAGTCAAACTTACAGAAGAATGACATAGTTAGTTTATTAAAAAATAAACTAATCGATAGATTTATATGACACCTCAGATAATTATCTGTTATATTTTCAAATGGTTTTACCAGCGAGGTATTTTGTTGTGTTCGTCTAAATTAATTTTCCAATACCGCGATCTGAAGCGTGTCTCTATCTTCGCGCAGACAGTTTTTCTTGATTTAAAATGCTATTTGGCCCCACAGAGTGTTTAGTCAAAGACCTAAATTTAATAAAAAATATACCATTAGTACTCTACAATATCCCCCTAATTCTACAATTATAAAATTAAATTATTCCCCTATTATTATTGTCTACACACAACTGATTTCCCTTATCGTAACTTTAACTTAAAAATCAAGAAACAAAAAAACCAGATTATCATTCAAGTTTCCCAGACCACGTGGTCTAAAAAAAGTATTTTTTAATCTAAAAAAAAAAAATTTTTAATTAGTCTTCAAGTCGCGATAACTAAAAAATAACAAGAGTCAGCTAATAAAAGCTGAGGACGATTTTCGTAGCTTATAAAATAAAGACAAAAAAATGATCACCATCAGAATTTTTATGACCAATCGTTTGCAAGTTACGAATTTTTAAACGTCAACTAAAAAAACGTATCTTTTTATTTGACAAAACCACAAGCATAATTATTAATAATTATCTGTGCACAAGTATAAATAACCTATAATCTCGAGTATAAATAAAATGAAATATCGAGTACTTGAGTACACGAGTTAACTGATACAGACGGTGGTCTGAAAGCTCGAGGTATTTTCCGGTCCGATCGAGCGACAAAACGTGTCTCATCTCTTTACTCGGCTTATAACTGGCCAGCAGTACACGACGCGAATTTTTATGTCTTTCACAGCAGGTAATCACACCGCAGGACTTTTTACGATCCTCATTTATTATCTTATCCATATATACCTATATATAAATGTATGCAATTCTTACAGCAGTCATTATTGCTACTCTACTCTACTCTGCTCTACCGAGACTTGACGACTTGACTGCTGATATTTTATACTTCTATTTCTTTCTATCTCTTTATTGTTATTACATTTGAGACAGAGACCAAATATATATAATATATATACATATATATGTCCAATGTATTCTTGGCTGTAGATATTAAGTATTATGAGACTACTGGACGATTAATCATTCGTTTATTACTCGAATTAGCGTAAATGTGACTAGTTATGCTCACAACAAATTTTTTTTTTTTCGAAGCATTTAAAAGATTTTTTTTATTATCAACGTGTCAACTTGATTATTACTTTTTTTTTGCCAATTATTTTATACACGGAAATTTAATGCTAATTATTATTATCAGATCGTGGTAAATTTCTACTTTTTTTTTTTTTTTTATTAATATCTATGATATTAAATGGTAATGATTGTAATACATGTGTGTTTATTTACAATAGTATGCAGTAGGAGAAGGGAAGGGGCGGAATGGGCTGTCGAAAAAAAAATTCGATAGTAGGGGTTTTCAACTTCCCGCTATGAAAATTGAAATTTCTAAAAACGAGGGAAGTTTCCAGTTACAGTCCGATTTTCGAAATTTTATTTTTTTATCAGATCTTGATATTTTGAGGTCCTAGGAAGCTATTTGACTATTTCCGGATCGATCGCACGTGTGAGTGTGTACACGTGTGTGTGTGTGTGTGTGTGTGTGTGTGTGTGTGTGTGTGTGTGTGTAGAGGGGGGGAATTAATTTTTGTCATAATGTCTTGGAACAAATTACCCGATTTAAAATTACTTGGCGATAATTGAAAGGGATCATCAGGACTTAGATTTGCATAGATTTTGAAGTCGATCAGTCGAATAGTTTACGAGTTATACGAAAAATTGAAAACTTTTTTTTTCGGTTTTTTTCCTATAACTCTTAAATCACTTGCCCATTTTACCTCGAAGTGTAATAAGTTTTGTCTTGATGAGCCTTTTCGATTGCCATCAATATTATCCAGGAATGAAAAAAGTACTTGTTACAAATTTGGGGTAGAATCGGCCACATTTAAAAAAATTTTAGAGTTGATTTTTTTTTTTTGTAATTATTCTTGATTTTAGGCGCCAAGAAAGTTTTTGATAAGGATATGACCCAGAGATATTTAAAAAAAAAAACATTATCAAGGGCAAAATTAACCACCGGAAAAAATCATTAAAATTACGGTTTTTTACTTTTTCAATGTAACAAAAAAAAGTTTTTCAGATTTTAGTGAATACATTTTTAATAAAAGATCACTGCATAATAAGTTATAAAAAAAAAAAAAAAAAAAAATGGTCATGTTACTCTAATTAAACCAAAATGTAACGGCAATCTGGGATTAAACTTCTGGACATTATCCAGAACTTCTTCATCAGTACATTAAAATTTATATATATATTTTTTGTTAAATTTTAAATAAAATAGTCTGAAAAAACTAAAAAAAAACAGGAAAGTTTGACGAAGTAGAAAAATATTTTAAATTTAATTAAAACTTTTGTAGAATCGCATTTTTGTCTAACTTTTTTCTGAAAACTAACGAATAATAAAAAATTTAAACAAAATTACGCAGACTTTAGAAAAAATATAGGGCGAGTTTTTCATCCTAAATAGTACGACTATTTAGAAATTTTGATCACAATAAAAATTTTTCGTGTTTCTTTTCTAAGTTATTTCATTACAAATCGGCAAAATTAGCAATCGTTATTATTACGTCATTTCAATTTTAGTAAACATGAAATTTTTTTTGGTCGAAATTCTAAAATGGTCACATTACTCGGCTAACTAACTTACGTCATACTTTTTCTCAAGCTTATATGCACGTAGATAAGCAGTAACGTGTCAGGAATTTTTAGTGACAATGTATTATTAGCCACAAAAAATACATACTGTATCTTCTTCATATTTAAATTTTACATCAATTATTTATCTTCAATAGTTTTGTTTATTCGACATTTTTATTTACTAACAGTAATGCAAATCTCTTTTTTTACTTAGATTAGATATAAACAATTTTATCATGGTCAATTTTATTACTTTTTTTCGGGGTGGTCCGTATCACCTGCCCGGAAAAAAAAAACCTTTTTTATGGCAACTGAAAATTTGATTTAATTATTTAAAATAGAAGTAAAAAAAAAAAAAACACGGTATTCAAATGCACAAAAATCCATTATTTCCTTAGCGTTCCCATTTTTCCTACCTTTCTCCTATATATTAATTAAATATACGTTGTTCTATAAAAAAGAAGTGTTCGCTAATTTAAACGATTGCATTTTAAAATCTAATTTTTTTTTTTTTTTTTTTTTTTTTATCAAACTGTATCTATCATCACTCGAGCAATATTCGGATGGAACACTTCTAAGAGCTTGAGAGTGTCAGAGCGTGATAGTAGTAGAATAATTGCATTCCAGTAGATGTATCGATCTTTAGATATACTATTTCACCATTCTCGCCCTTTTGTTCTCCCTTCTCATTCGTCTACATAGCTTTCATGATTATATATATACATATATATATATATATATATAAAGGATACCTACGTCCATTACCTTTCCAATTCAATTACTCGAGCTTCAATCACGACAAACCGTCTCTCCTTACACACTCTCGCCCAAGTTTTAACTTATCACATTTTCATTTATTTATTTTTTTTAATTTGTTTCACATCAATTACATTAACGGATATTTTTATACCGATTGCACACGATTTATTTTATTTTTAGCTATTTCTGTACCGAAAGTTTAAATTCCTGTTCTGTTTAGAAGAAAAAAGAGTCGGAATTTTCTCTTATAAAAAAAACCAATGACAAAAATTAGCACATGCGCCATTTTTCCCGCAAATGGAGGTAAAGATTATTAACACACTGTAAAAAAAAAACGGGGTAAGTCCGAGGTATAGGTGTTAAAATTTTCGGTGTTAAATTTCAACATAGAAAATGGTGTTAAAATAACACTCCCGCCGGTGCACGGAGAAAAACATTAAGTAATTTTTACTAAATTTGAAAAAAAAATTACAATCTGAGAAGTAATCTCGAAACGTTCAAAAAAATCAAAACTTGTACAAAACTTAAAGTAAAAATTACAACATATTATTTAAAATAATAATTTCTGTTGATTATAAAAATTACTGCATTCAAAATAAAATTTATTAGCGACAAATAAAAATTATAATGTACCAGTAATTTTTACTATTGTACTTAGTAAATATTAGTTAACGCGCTTTGTGAAAGATGTATTCTGGCGAGTAATTTTTACAATCCAGATAGTAATTTTTACAATCTCAAATAGTAATTTTATCTCCCGGAGTGGCAATTTGTCTTACCAACATTCTAAAATGTACAGTACCTACGTAGAATTACTTTGGAGATGTAATTTTTATCAACTACGAAACAAAAATTGCGACTAATGTGCTAACTTTTAATAGTTCTAATAACAATTTCTACTTTTTGTAAGATTTAACTATTTTTATATGAATAAATAAATATTTATTTTTTCCAAGCGAAAATTAAACGAAGCTTTATTGTAATTATTATGATAAGTGAAAATTACCATCTAGAAAGTAGTAATTTAAATAAAATATTAATTTTCAACAAATCATCGTAATTTTTTTTATGGATTGTAATTTTTCATTTGAGATAGCAAATTTTTCATTGTGATCGGAATTATTATTTAATTTTGACCTGCATTTTTCTCCGTAATGTAAATATTCGTGTTAAAAAAATTTCCCTGTAGTAAAATATTTTAATGTGTGAATATTTTTAACACCACATGATGTTAAATTGAGTCCATTTTTAACACCGCTCTTTTTACGGTGCAGTGTCAATATTAGAAAATGGGAGGTAATTGTTAATAGTCTAGTTCTAATGAGTTTAAAAATCGAATTTGAAGTACTGGAAAAAAAATAACGAAAAATACTTGAGGTTGAATAAAGAAAATGAGATGTATAAGATTTGAATAGCAGGTATAGACAATAAATTTCGTTGTCTCATCATCTTCGAAAATCGAGATGTACCAGCGAGATTATTGCGTCGAGTTTCACGCAGATAAGAATCCACAAGGTACACACTCGTTGTAAAATATCTTGAGATAATAATCACCGGAGGTGTAGGGAATGTCAGTATATTATTTTATTTTTTTTATTATTTTTTTATGGGGGATACTTTTTATTAGTTCTATGGTTATTTTATAAATTAACATGTAATGTGTATTGTAAATATTTTAAAGAATTTAAATTATTTACAGATAGGAACAGGTAAAGTGATAAAATATATGTAAGCTTATATGGGAATGAGAATAATCTCACTTGATAACGGTTATCCTGTATCCTTGCTTATTTATATCTTTACAGAGACACCTGAGAATTGATAGTGGTAATAATAATAATTTGAATGAAACTTTTTTTTTAATTTTAGCCGAATTTTTTTTGGTTGACGTGTATAAATATCCGTAACTTGTAAACGATTGGTCATAAACAATTCTGGTGGTGATCATTTTTTGTCTTTATTTTATAAGCTACGAAAATCGTCCTCAGCTTTTATTAGCTGACTCTTGTTATTTTTTAAGTTATCGCGACTCGAAGACTAATTAAAAATTTTTTTTGTTAGATTGAAAAATACTTTTCTTAGACCACGTGGTCTGGGAAACTTGAATGATAATCTGGTTTTTTTGTTTCTTGATTTTTAAGTTAAAGTTACGATAAGGGAAATCAGTTGTGTGTAGACAATAATAATAGGGGAATAATTTAATTTTATAATTGTAGAATTAGGGGGATAGTGTAGAGTACTGATGGTATATTTTTTATTAAATTTAGATCTTTAACTAAACACTCTGTGAGGCCAAATAGCATTTTAAATCAAGAAAAAATATCTGCGCGAAGATAGAGACACGCTTCAGATCGCGGTATTGGAAAATTAATTTAGACGAACACAACAAAATACCTCGCTGGTAAAACCATTGGAAAGTATAACAGATAATTATCTGAGGTGTCATATAAATCTATCGATTAGTTTATTTTTTAATAAACTAACTATGTCATTCTTCTGTAAATTTGACTAGTAAAAATGTTCTACGATCCACCCACGATCCCGTGTTTATGTATTTCGCAACTTTAATAGACAATATTTACAAAAACTCGCACAAAAATTAAACTTATATGATCAACAAAAAAAATAAATCGGTTTTAATTTTCAATATAAAAATAATTCTGTTAACTGTAAGAGTCTTTGTTTCACTTAAATTTATATTTCACGGATAAATTTAAAATTGCTAAGCTCCAGACAAAAATAACGAAAAATAAAATTGAGTACGCGAGATTTAATAAAAGTACAAAAAAGCTAAAGTTAAAAAAATTAATCACAATTTATCTTATTAATTTATTATGTGTACATACCATTTATTTAATTAAATTAATCTTAAGCAAATACAATAACTCCTACTAAACTAATTAATAACTAATATGATTAATCATTATGTTGATAAATCTTTCATACATTAACTCAATTACGAACGTATGTACATTTTTAATTAATCGTAATGTCGTGATCATATATATGCATCTACACGATCATTTTCCCTCATCACTTCCAATCATCAACCATAAAATTTCGGGTAAAAATTTATTTTTGAGTTATAAAAATTATTTTATATTGTAAACATAAAAAAAAATTCGACCAACCGTATCAAGCTTCGTTTACTTGAATTTGTTTTAACAGTGAAAATTCTAAATTAACAAGCTGCAGGTAAAAAGAAATATGAAAAAAAAGCAAATTAAGCTCACGAGAATGAAGAAATAAAAGTGTCAAACAAAAAAAATATGAAAAAAGCAGAGTTTGCTTGAGTCTATGGCAAATGCGAGGCTTCTCAAGTGGAAAAGAGTCTTTTGTTTAACGCGAGAAAAACTGCCATTACCCAGAGTTTTATTCTCGTTTTAGTATAGTGTCCAAAATTTAAAGTTAATTTTATCCTTCGTCTACTTCAATGAAAAAATTTTTTCATTTTTGTAAATATAATTAAAAATTATACAGCGTTGGCTTATATCGGTAATTAAATGAAGATTAAAATGATTAAAATCATCAGTTGGATTGTAAGCATTTATACAGCTCGTGTATTATATTGAATGAATACTCATCTAAAGTACTCTCTCATTACCTCGCCCACAGGACCGAAATAACGCGAATTTGCTGTGGCTTATGGCAAAAGTTCAGTACTGGGATTCTGAGATTTGAATATCCACTGAAAATGTTCTCACAGTCAACTCGAGTAAACAGGATAAGGATAAAGAGTAAGAGATTGAGGAAGAAAGGGCAATGAGTTTTAAGAAATAAGAGAAAACGGTTTAAGAGAACAAAGACGAACACTAAAAGTTGCCTTCCGAGACTTAAGTCATCTCAAAATCTTATAGATTTTAATGGAATGGGATAAACTTTTGAAATATTAGATTCCCTCTAATTAAGTGTATCACTAAATTAAAAATAGTTAAATAACGTTTTAATTAGTTTATAAATTGGACGGAAGAGATCAAATTCTTGACTTGGAATTAAATTTATAATGACCAAAGTTTTAAATTTCGTTTATTTATTTATTTATATAGATAATTAATAGATCGGGTACAGATTGTTCTGCTCATTACGTCGAGTGTATTTCTGATAAAATTTTAAAAATTAATCCATAAAAAATTTTTAGGCCGATTCCTTCAATGGCCAAATTTTTTGATTTGTCTAAAATTGCTTATATTTAGGAAACTACTTTTTAGATTGATTCTGAAGTAAACAGACAGTTGGTGTTAGCAGTGAATTTAAAAATATTACCATAAGATATCAATTAATAAGTAATAGAAAGTTCAAATTCAAATTTCGATTCAAAATTGGAAACAGTCAAAATTAGAGATTAGACTAAAAACGACTGTGACTCAAAAACTAGATTGTGGATTTGTTTGACGTTTTTAGGCAAAATATTTCGAGTGATAAACTAAAATAATGGTTGAATTCAATATATGAAGCAACAAGTAATTAAATTTTCATCAAAAATCAAATAATGACCATACTAAAAAATGAATCATGTTTTGAAAATGAAGTAGCAGATTGATTTCTTAATCTGGAGATAGCAAGTACAGGGTAAATAATAAGCTAATATCATGAATAAAAGATCAATTTACGACTATAGGGCACTTAAAATTGATTTTTTATTCAAATGCCTAAAACACCCGAATTCAAGGAATTGACTGTCAATGTTCGGATTTGAAAGCTAATTATCGGATCTGGTCAAAATTTTCAGCTAAGATATTTCGAGTGGTGAGTCAAAATAATATAGGCAATTCTTGTTTAATTAAATGTATGCAAGAGGAGAAGTAATCAAATCATGACTAATTCGAAAATAGATCGTATTTTGGAAATAAATCAGTGGATTTATTTCTTTGTCCATTGATAGCTAGTTCGCGGGTGTTATTGAAAAAATGTCATCACAAAAAGACCAAGTTATGAGTAGAGGTCGTTTGAAATTGATTTTTCATTCTAATGCCTAAAACAGTCAAATCAAAGAAATTGGCTGTCAATGTTCGGATTTGAAAACTACTTATTAAATCTGTTTGAAATTTTACTGATGTTTAGTCCAAATAGAGTACTGAACAAAAAATACTAATAAAGTTTGAATACATTCACACAAAATATTCGAATTTGAATTATCGTTAAAAAACGAACTATCAAATTTTCGAATTTGGCAGAAATGCACATATTTTGTCAACCCATTCCTGAATTCAATTTAAATTCAACTTGTAAGTAGTTTGGGTTGTTTTGAAGGAATATTGACAAAGAAAACTTCGGCGAATACCCCTATTGCATATTCTACTGAAATTTACTGTTTTAAATGATCGAATTCGCGAGTTGGTTCAAAAGTGTTTAAATTTTAATAAAAAAATGCTAAGTGTGGTTAAAAATTATGCTGGTATTCAGCTTGAATATTCCAACGAAGAGTTGTTGACTTAAAAAAGTTGATTTATAACGAGTAATACCTCTTGTTATGATCCCCTTTTGAAAAGGATAGTTTCATAAGCCGTTTAACGAAATAAATAAATTCATAGTCATATGTTTTGAATGTTATCTACGATGTGCTTTAAATTTAAATAAACCCTTATGTAAGCTATGCATAAACAAAGATCGATGTAAAATTTAATCTTTAAATAAAGTATGCTTATTTAAATAAATAAAGTTCAAAATTTGCTGTCGTTAGTTTAAAAAATAACAATTAGGAGAAAAGTGTGATTGGTTTTTTGTAAATATCTATGTAATTATTGAGTTAATCAAAAATTTATAGAAAACCTTTTTTGTAGAGTTTTAAATTCTCTACAAAAAAGGTATCTTGTAGTTTTTTAAAAAACTGATTAGCTATTGAGATATTTGGAGTTGAAAATGGCCTGAGGTCTTTTGGACCCCATGTGACCATCTAGGGTTGAACAATAAAAAAATTAGCACGTTAGTAATAAAATATAGTGAAATAATAATGTTAAAATAGTGAATGTGCAAAAGATAAAGGCACCCAAAGGATGAATTTAGAGTTAATTTATTACTAATAGCATAGAATTACCAACACCGAAGATCAGATCGTACCGTGTAATTTCGTCACGGCACCCGCATCGACACAACCCAGCAAAGCATATATAACTCCATCATATACTAATATTATACAACGACCGAGTGAGATATTGTAAGTGTAAATGAAGATACAAGATATAAAATGACGGGAAAGCAAATGAGCCCCATTCGTAAGGTTCTCATCCAACTAAACTCACCTTTTTTTAATATCATTATTATTATTTTTTTGCTTTTTCATAAAAAAAGACTCTTGATCCGACACAGATTTGACCTCTTCCCTTTTACCCTCTCATCCTAAAATTCCAACCCTAACTAAAAAAAATACCGTACGGTTTTGTTAATGCGTCCCTTTTGCGTGACTGCAAAAAAAAAGGCGTACTGAGGGCGGGGACATGAAAAAGTGGGCAATTCCCAGGATCGAACCCCAAAGAGCCAGCAATAAAACGACAAGTGAAAAAAAGTTAAAAAAAAAATTAGCTTGCTACATCAGCGTCAGTTTGGCAATTCCTCGTTTTTCCTTTTTTTCCATTCATTTATTTTATTCCATTTTGTTTTATTTTTTTTTTTTTTTGTTTGCTATCATGAAGACTCGGATTTAATACAAATTCCAAGAGACAAAATGTAACCCGGCATATTGCCATTCTTGGGTTGGCGTGTCGAGCGACAGATAAGGCGAATAAACCTAGTCAGGCAAGTGTGTAAGACTTCGGTAGTAGTCCACCTTTAGTACTTTCAGAGTATGGGTTTTCTGTGTTCTAAAACCCGTGTGTACCTAATGTTACTGAGTAGTATTCCCACATCTGTAGATATATAGATGCTTAAGAGTTACCCAGTACTCTTGCGAATAGAGATAGAAATAGAGACAGAGAAGAAGAGGAAGAAGAAGAAGAATAGAAATGGAAGATTGAGTAGAATGGGGTTTTAAAGAAAAGGTTGGATAAAAAAAACGCTAAGGGATAAAGTGTCACCGCAGCGCCACCTAGTGTTAGCGTCCCTATAACCAGACACCTCTTGACTACAGCTCGTGTCCTCACTTCTCTTCTCTATACCGCGACTTGCAAGGTGTTCTACCCACCAGCTCTTCAGACTCAAACCCCTTTTGTCTTTTACTATTTTTTGTCCCTCGTATTTCCTCAAACTCACTCTCGAAAACTCACTTTTATCTTTTTTTTGTAACTACTCTTTTTGGTTAGACTTTTTTTTGTCAAGAAGCTTTTCTATATTTTATTTTTCCGCTACTTCTTTCTTAGTTCTTTTCTAGGACACCATAAGAGACGCGGATAAAATAGAAAATATATAAAAAAATTTTAAGTGGTAAAAAAAAATTTTATATGTACGCTCAAGAAAATTTTTACGACTTCTTCAGCTCTTCTTGTTAGCCTTATTTTGCGTAGTGTCTGGTGTGGTAACAAAAATTTTTTTTTCTTTTATTTCTTCTCGTTTTCTAAAAGAGCGCATTCGAGGCCATGAGTTTTTACCCCGAGGATGGTTTTACGAACTAGCTATTTAACTTTTAGCTTTTCAGCTTTTTTGTCTTTAGTATCAACTTGTAGGATATCAGTAAATTTTACGGAAATGAGTTAAATAAAAATAACTTTGTTCATCAATTTTAAAAATACTGCAACCAATTGCCGGCTGATAATTTGATTCTTAACAGTCATAAGGGGCCTATGGGACTTAAGCGTTTTTGATTAGCAGAAATTCAAGTACTCAATGTTTTCAGTTACTATTTGAACATTTTTTTGGAATCTATTATCCATTTTTCGGAAGTTTTAATTTTGATTTTTGAAAAAATGGAAAAAGTAACTTTTTGCATAATTATAGCGATAACTTTAGTAATTTTGAATATTTTCAACTAAATCTTGCCGCTAATTTTTGGTGAATAAATGCACTTTGACATAAGATATATGAATTTTTTAAAAAGTATATATTTCAGTAAATAAATTCAAAAATTATCTATCAAAATTTCAAATCTAACAAAAAAAGTATATGTGAATGGTTTTTTGGAAATATCTCGATAAATATTGAGTTATTCAAAAAAATGCAAGATACCTTTTTTGTAGCGCTTTAAATTCTCTACAAAAAAGGTATCTTATTGTTTTTTAAAAAACTTGATAGCTATTGAGATATTTGAAGTTCAAAATTCCACTAATTTAGTATAGAAATTAATAATTAAAATTCCATGGATGTGATTAGTTTTTTACAAATATCTCTGTAAATATTCGGTAATTCAAAACAATGCTAAGCATAATTTTTGTAGCTCTGAGAATTCTCTACAAAAAAGGTATCCTACACTTTTTCCAAAAACTTAATAGCTTCTGAGATATTCCAAGTTTATTATTCACGAATAAAATCCTCAAATTTTGAGTATTTGCCTGAAGTTTTTTGGAGCCTATATGACGATTAAGAATTGATAATATCAATTCAGAACTAGACAGCTTTAATATTTTCTCATGCAATAAGAGTCACGTGTCAGCTTACAACAAGCCCTCATTACCGCTAGATTATCGTACGAGACGACAAGAATAATACACTTATACATTTGTCTTCCTTCAGCACATGATATCTACAGATAACAACCACTACCAATGAATTCATTGACAGTCAGCTAACTTAATGGTTCCATCATTGGACGTCCAATCGACGTCTGTAATCCTTTGCTTACTGCCCTAATCTGCTTAACCCATTCCATTTGGCTCGTAATCTTGTGCAGACCATAGAATAATTTTATTCAATATAGCAAGGAAAAGTGAGGCAAAATGGGACACATCTGTTAAGCAAAAAACTTTTTTTTTAAATGGTTATCTATAGCCTCTATAGAAAATATGGGGTGAGTTGATCACCCCTAATAGGTCTAGTATTTCAAAATAAATTTAATGACTATGATTATTATTATAATTTTTAGTGTAACCGTTCAAATTATATTTCATCATGGACTTTTTTTGTCACTACCATCCATCTTACGGCATCAAATTTCGAAATTTCTATAAAAAAAAACTTTTTTTTTTGTGTTTATTGTCTGTAATTTTTTTACTGATTCAAAAAAAAAAAACTGACGGGAAAATTTTTTAAATATTTTAATTTATTTTTTATTTTCCTACATAATTTCATAGTTTTTTTCTACTTTTTATACGAACATTACTATCATACTTTTTTGGACCCTAGTAAACACGAAAAATTTTTTTGGTCGAAATTCTGATTATAGCATTACTCGAAGTGACCAACTTACCCCATACTATTTGTAGACTATAAACATTTACTAAAAAATTTTTTCTTTGTTGAAAAATAGCGACTTTGCCCCACTTTTTCCTTTATCGTATACTTTTTTGTTAAAACAAAAAGAAAAAAAAATAAGAAGCAACATTTTTAACAACCTGTTAAAAGATTGAGATTCAATGAAGGTAAGGAGTGTCTAGACATTTTTCATGTTAGTCTATCAGTAGTATTCTCCAATTTCCAATTTGTGAAATCTCGCTAGGTCAATCTCCAATTGAACTTCAATTTCAAGTAATTACAGGAAACTCAGTAAAGCCACAGCCTCAGTACACAATTCTCCAAGTGAGTGAGTAAGTGAGCAAGTAAGTAAGTAAGTGAGTGAGTGAGTAAGTGAGTGAGTATCTGATTTACTTGGTTTGGTATCGTATCCAATGTCGTACGTACAGTTCGTCGAGTTGATTCAAGGGCTTGAAATACACCAGCGACCTCATCTTTGGATGAATAAAGCCACACACATGTTAGATGGATACCAATTCTCTATAACATCTGAGGAGCGGAAGCAACCAACCAATGTGGGCGTCTTATCGAGCATCGACATCAAGAATCGAGAACGTCGGATGGATAATTCGATTTCACCTCCAGGATGTACCTTACACACATACATTCTACTGCATATACATTTAAGTATATATATATGTGTATATGTGACTTTTGGACGTGAATGCACTGAATATATACGTGTATATACTTCGTCTGTATTCTTCGTCTGCGGATGAGCAACAAAAGAAACCCGGGGATAATAAAACTCCTGCGGTGAGCAATAATGTCAGACAGGAAAACAAATAGTCACATTGTTAGTAAAAAAAATTATTTTAGATTTTTTTTTAATGATTTATATACTTGTCTTGTTCGATAATTGATCGGAAAAAATTTTATTGAATTATTTTATTTTACAGTAAATGGTGATTATTAGGAAATTAGATTTATGACTAACAGCTTCGGCTGGTTTATTATATTTGTAATCGATACTACAAATTTATGATCGATCGATGATTAATATGTGGTCATTATTATAAGTACTGATTTATAGTAGATTTTTTTAGTACTATGAATATTTCACAGTAAAAAATATACTACACGCTGAAAAAAAAGTGGCAATACTTACCATCTTAACGAAGTAACTATTCCTATCCTTATATTTTAATGATTCTCATTTTTTTATGTTAACTTTTCCTATTGGAGATGGTAAACATTCCTATCTAGATAGTAACCATTCTAATCCGTGATGATAATCATTACCATCTTAGAAGACAAAATTTAAAATTTTTCAGATATAAGAAATATTACTGTCTAGATGGTAACTATTACTATCTAAATGGTAACTATTACTATCTAAATGGTAACTATTACTATCTAGATAGTAACTAGTACTATCTAGATGGTAACTATTACTATCTAGATGGTAACTATTACTATCTAGATGGTAACTATTACTATCTAGATGGTAACTATTACTATCTAGATGGTAACTATTACTATCAAGATGGTAACTCTATTATTATCTAGATTGTAAATATAATGATTTAGATGGTAACTGTTACTATCTAGATTGTAAATATAATGATTTAGATGGTAACTATTACTATCTAGATGGTAACTATTACTATTTAGATAGTAACTATTACTATCTAGGTGGTAACTATTACTATCTAGATGGTAACTATTACTATCTAGATGGTAACTATTACTATTTAGATAGTAACTATTACTATCTAGGTAGTATATAAAGGCATGATAATGATTATCACATACAGATTGTAATCATTTTCTACTGCAAGATGGAACAGTTAGCATTTTTTTTTCAGCGTGTATCAGGAGTGAAAATTTAGAGTTAAATTGCATTCGCTTCTTATTTCATCCACATTGAATACGTGTTAAATTTTCATTAATTTGAATTCAATCTACACTGAACCTGCTCATTTAATCTGCATTCACTCCGCGGTTGATTCCTATTTATTTCGCTCGAAATCCGCAGACAGTCCACAGTGGATCCATATAAATTTTCCTTAATTTGCATTCACTTCGCATGCACTCTATATTGAATCCGCGTTTGATTCCCACTGATTCCGTGCGAAATCCGTAGAAACCGCACTGGATTCGTAATAAATTTTCAGTCATTCTGCACTGAATCCGCATTTGATTCCCACTCACTCTACATGAAATCCGCAGACAATCTATAGTGGATCCGTATAAATTTCCATTCACTCCATATCAAATCCGCGTTTGATTCCTGACTACTTTGTATGAAATCGCAGATAATCCACACTGGAATCGTTTTAAATTTTCATCTACTCCGCATGAAATCCGCACTTTTTTCAGTACAACGTTAAAAATAATTTTGTTTTCACCTACATTTCATTTAAATTGCTATCGAAAAACAAATTAAATTTTTTAAAATTATTTATAGCTTATAATAAGCAATGATAACAATACATATTACCGAGCAGTAAAATTTTTATGCCTCAAGCCTGATCTGCAAACTATGACCATAAAGAGGCCTTCAACATTATTTTTTTTTACTAATTAAATTTATATACAATATAGTATTTACTTATGTATATGTATACATATGTATGTACATATATTTATCAAGCATTAAAATAACGATCAGTACTTATATATATTAATATTTGTTTTTTGTTTTTGTATAAAAACTATTATTACTTTAAAAAAAAATCTGCATTCCCACCGATTTTTTTTACGGTGAAAATTATAAATTATTCTGTTTCATAAAAATTTTTCATTTCTTAACTTAAAAATCAAAAAAATTTTCAAATTTCATACCAAGTTTTATAATTTGAATTTGGTTACCAAACCCTAGGCCAAAATTTAACTGCACAGTTTCCGACTTTACACGTAGAAAAAAATTAAGTAATTTTTACTAAATTTGAAAAAAAATTACAATCTGAGAAGTAATCTCGAAACGTTAAAAAAAAGCAAAACTTGTACAAAACTTAAAGTAAAAATTACAAAATATTATTTAGAATAATAATTTCTGTTGATTATAAAAATTACTGCATTCAAAATAAAATTTACTTGCGACAAATAAAAATTATAATGTACCAATAATTTTTACTATTGTACTAAGTAAATATTAGTTAACGCGCTTTGTGAAAGATGTATTCTGGCGAGTAATTTTTACAATCCAGATAGTAATTTTTACAATCTCAAATAGTAATTTTATCTCCTGGAGTAGCAATTTGTCTTACCGACATTCTAAAATGTTCAGTACCTCCGTAGAATTACATTAGAGATGTAATTTTTATTAACTACGAAACAAATATTGCGACTAATGTGCTAACTTTTAATAATTCTGATAACAATTTCTACTTTTTGTAAGATTTAACTATTTTTATATGAATAAGTAAATATTTATTTTTTCCAAGCGAAAATTAAACGAAGCTTCATTGTAATTATTATGATAAGTGAAAATTACAATCTAGAAAGTAATAATTTAAATAAAATATTAATTTTCAACAAATCATCGTAATTTTTTTTATGGATTGTAATTTTTTATTTGAGATAGCAAATTTTTCATTGTGATTGTAGTTACTATTTAATTTTGACCTGCATTTTTCTCCGTGTATTAATTTATTTGTACGCATATCGATGTTTCTTTAATTTTCCTTTTTCCCAGTATAGATAAATGAAAAAAGTAAGAAAATAAACTACGCATAAATAAAATTAATATAAAACTGAATAGTAAACCGCAGACTAAAATCTCATCTACGATCCATTTGCTCGGCTCTGGCACACAGCGACAGAATTTAACGTAAAAGTGATTAACCACATTTGGACTTGTACTAAAATGGTTAAAACCCACTACTATATATAGAATTACTTAGCAGATATATATGTATACATGTATATGCTAAAGTTAAATTTCACTATTTCTCGTATAGTAAGTAGTAAGGCGGAACATGGATTTTAGTTACGAGGAGCTGCTTTCAGATAACACTCTGATTCTATCTTGATTTAACTCATTCAATACCGTGGGGACAATTTCCATTCGTTCATTTAAAATACATTTATACATATATTTGCTTGCACAAAACGTATGTGCATTTTAGATTGTATGTATACATTGATAGAGATAGAAATAGAGAGAGTTATATGTACAAGCTATTGTTAAATGTGCAATCTGGTGGTTTTCAGAGTTTCCAGAGTAAAATTTAAACTCTAGAAGTGGATTAGCCGCGGCTGGACGAATTTCCAAATAGTTCACACTCACTAAGCACATTAGGCAAAGTGCAACTACTGTTTTAGCATAATTAACGCTAACGTTAGTTCCTAACTACCGGATACTAGAATTTTAAAACTATATATTTAGATCATGGGGTATTTGTTTAACCTGATCTACATATACTCTAGTCAAACATATATGAGGTAAATGAGGGCAGAAATTTATAATGGGAATTATTCAATAAGAAAAAAAAATATTTATGGAGCAAAATCAAATTTTAGATATTTAGATAATGTATATATACATATGTATGCATGATGAAGAGTGGGGCAAAATGAGACAGGATTTTTAAGAAAAAAAAATTTTTTTTTGTTAATTTTTAGAAAGGAAAAATTAAAAATTTTTTTAGTAAATTATAGTTACTAGAAAAAAATGTGGGGTAAGTTGGTCACTTCTGTAGTAGTGCAACCAATTTAAAATTTTAAGCGAAAAAAATTTCGTGTTTACTGGGATCTAAAAAGTACGATAGTAATACTTGTATGAAAAGTGGAAAAAAACTTTTAAATTATCTAGGAAAATTAAATGTAAATATTTGAGTCATAGCTGATAGTTGAAGAATGTTTTTTTTTGAAAATTTACGAAAAAATTAAATAAAAAAAGTATTTTTGTATAATACTGAAGTTAAATGACGTCTTACAATTTTTGGATTTTTTTCAAAGCGACAAATTATAAAAAAAAAATATTTTAAAAAATTGCATCTCTAGTTTTTGAAATTTCCTACATGTGCATATTTTTATAGTTTTATTTTTGTAATTGACTTGTTTAAAAAAAAAAGTCCGAAAATTGTTAATTGTCTGTTAAGTTCAGGCTCATTTTTTTTTTTTCCCAAATTAGCTCTTTTACCGATTTGTCATAAAATAACTTAGATAATAACCGTGAGAAAATTTTATTTTGGATAAAATTTCGAAATAGTCAAACTATTTAGGTGACCTACTCACCTAATATTTTTTCTAGAAACACGATAAATATATGATTCTGAAGTCAGCTGATGTCTAATAATTTTTGAATTTAAAAAAAAATGATAAATTATAAGAAAAAAAATATTTTAAAAAATTGCACTTATAGTCTTTTAAATTCTCTACATGTGCATATTTTTAGTTTTTTTTTTCTTCAAATTTAATTGTTGAAAAACAAATTCAAAAATTTATAATTGTCTGCTAACTTCGGGGTCGTGATAAATATTTACAAAAAAACATTTTTTTTTTCGTTTAAAATTGATGTCTCATTTTACCCCACTCTTCCCTATAAAAATATCCATTTAATTTTCTAAAAAAAGACTTTAAAAGTTTAAAGTTGATAAGAAAAACTTAAACTCAGTTTTTTTTAGATTTTATTTCATTCTAATTTATACCAATTTTGTAAGTTTAATAAAAAATCTGGTTCCATTCCAGTTACCAGTGTAAACTTTTTATTTTTATAAAACAAGAAATGTATCTAAATGTAGAGAGAAATAAAAAGATTTATTAAAAACCATAACTCTTATTGCCCCACTTTCGTCATGCTCATCTCATCTAAATCTAATTTTTTAACATTTAATAATAATTTTTTTTGTTTTTTTATTATTTTCTCAAAACCCATTTTTTACATTTATAATAGAAACAGTTTTTCATTCGGTAATGGCATACTAACGTCTCCCAACGTTCCACTGAAAGGTGTACGAGACAGTATTATCTAGCAAAGGGAACAAAAAATAAAAATAAAATAAAACTTGTGACAATTTTTGTAAAACTCAGACTGTGGCAATTTACCAAATGAAACTCTTTACTATCATATCTTGAATCTTCCGGTATTACCTTCACATAAACATGTTCACATAAACATGTAAATATATAGGTACAGTCCAACGTATAAAATCTTTAATATATATATACATGTTTTATGTACAAATACATATTAAAAAAAAAGAAAAAAATATTTTGTCCAGGTGAGAAAACACAACTTACATATTGTGGATATTCATAGAATGTATCGTGTACACAATTTACTGGAAATACAGTAAGCACACGATATAAAACGCCTCCGCACTATCTTATAACCACCAACCATATATAGCAAATACAATATAGCACGTTAAGCAAATAAAAGCATATATACTTTCCAATAAAAATAGACAGTACATAATCCAATTAAATTGAGCGGATTAAAATGTTATATCCGACGTTGCATCTAATTTTAAATATTTGTTATCACATATTATGATTTTTCAGAAAATTTAATTAATCTACAAAGTAGATATTGCTATTTTTCTATAAATATATATCAAGACACTCGGGAAATGAAAATTTAGATCTATATAACGATTTTAGATCTATGGTGATCTTAAAAAATTTTTACTGATCTCAGCAGAACCTTGAAGATTTTTTTAGATAAGATACAAAATTTTTCATATTTTTATGAAATTTATGTGAATAGTGAAAGATTTTTTAGCAAAATTATAATACAATTTTTTCTCAATGTCACTGTACCTGATACTCATTAGTAAATAATTACCAACATGATGATTTTTATGTCAAAGACTATTAATAATTTTAAATTAGAAAAGCTGATTTATTCGCATCTGTCACTGGACTAGGAGCTAATTTTTTAAAACCATCGTATCATAAATTAAATCTGTTGAAAGAAAATCTAAAAGTGACAGAAAAAAAATGTTGATAATCCAAACACAAAATATGGACACTGTCGATAAATTTTACGATTTTTATTAAAAAAAAAAAACAAAGTAAATCCAATAAAAAATATTCATGCTTCACATAATTTATTGCTTAGAATAAATTAAAATTCAATCCCACATGTAATGTATCATAGTCTCATTTTATAAATTATTATTTTTTTTTTTTCACTTTTTGGCCATTAGTTCACAGATCAGCTTTCAAATAAAAAAAAAATCTACAACTATATATATATATATCAAAGATAGTATAAGCATTATTGATTACTGTTATTACGGTAGATCAATAAGTTTATTTTAAATTTATATATAAAACTGATGATAATATTTATCATAAAATTTTCTCAGAATATTTAATGAGGCAAAAGTAAAATATTGAATAGAATATGGTTTCTTTTTTCGCACACAATTTAAGTCACTGATTGACATTTAAATTTATTGAAAAACTATTAATTTATTCATTATCTTGTATTTGCGCTTGAATACATCGAGAACATGAACAATAGCCGTTTCACGAAAGGCAAACCGATTTTACCTATATATATATACTTTAATATAATGGATATATCCATAATGTCTGGTTGGGTTGGTCGTAGTCTATAGCTATATTGATACCGCGTTGGTCTTCTCTCTCATATATATATATATATATATAATTTTACTTTATGGAGTTTCGATACGGTATATCTTGCTATGAGAATATAATAATACTACGCGTTCAACTCTATAGCTTTAATCGCAATCGAAAATTACGAGAGTCATTCATGAGATTATAAACACCTCTGCTTTTGTGATGCTATATTTATTGCACACATATATATTTAGGGAAAAGGCGGGCAAAACGGAACCGAATGGGTAAGACGGACCACTCTAGATATTTAGTAAAAAATTTTTCTTTTTCAAAATTATTTTTAATCGTCAATTACGACTCTTATCATGATTTTTGTATATTTTTGAGTGTCCTAAATTTTGTTTTTTTTTCAGGAATTTTTCAGTGAACTCAATGGATTGGTGACCACTAAAAATACGTACTTCCTTCTATTTTAAATTTTAGTAAACACGAAAAAATTTTCTGTCAGTCAAAGTTCGAAAATGGTTACACTACTCAAGGTGACTTAACCTCATACTTTTTCTGAACTATTTGTTTTTTAAATAGTGTCTCATTTTACCCCACTCTCATGATATATATACGGGGAGACCAAAATAAAAATTGATACCATTTTTAGAAAAAGTAAAAATTGTTTTTTCATTTAAAAATGCTTAATTTAAGTTTGTAAAAAAACATGGGGCAAGTTGATCAGTCCAGCCAATAAGCCCTATTCAAAATTTTCAGTAAAAAATTTTACTTGCTTTTTTTCAAAAATTTATTATCTGAATCAATTTATTGAAAATTGGAGAAAAATGACTTTGAGGTAAAATGGGCAACAATTACGTGAAAAAAATTTGTTTTACCGAAAATTTTAAATTACTCACATTATCTGGGCTGATTAATTCGCCTCATATTACATATATTTCTACAAACTGAAACCAATCTATATATATATATCTATATTTTTTTTTTTTTTTTTTTTTGAGAGATGCTTAATACTTAAAAGCTATATAATAATTTTTTCATCCATTTTGCTTAACGGGAATGGGATTAGTGCCAGTGTGACTCAAGCATATCTAACATGTTAATATATATATACATATATATTTTTTTAGTTAAATCCCTACGATACCTAACGAGAATAATATACTAAAAAAGTTGGTTTTGGACGGTGACACTTGATACTTGTGACCAATTAGGTCCCTCATGCGTAATACATTTAATTTAGGTTCGTTGCTTTTTACGATATTCCAGATGTATATAATAAAACGTGACATATGTGTGTTGTGCTTTACACGGTATGAATTATGTCTTGGACAGTTGCCAATGACAGGCTAGATAAAAATTGTCACTTAATTTTCACTTGCCATAACAAAGTGACACACAACTTTTAATTTTCAGCATAAAATGAAGAAAAAACAAATCGTCTGGCATCTTCTGCCTTCCGGATTTTATATTGAGCGGATTTCCTCAAATATTATGAATACTATGATTGACCGTACTTCTATAACTATCTCACAAGTTATGTTCCGTAAAACTGCAATCATGTTCTTCCGATACGTGGAACGTGATTGCCATCCGGCTCCGGCAAATTTGATCAAAAAAAAAAAAAATTGTAATAAATAATATATTAAATTATTTAAATATAACAATTTTTATGATTCAGCTTAGAATTTAAAAAGTTTTAATACTGCATTGTAGAAAAAAAACCGAAAACCCAGCGTAAGCCCACACTATCCTGGTATTAAATTTAACCCGGAAGCGGTGTTAGAAAAAAAAGTAGTTTTATTTTTGAAGTATCAGAAGTCGAATTGTATTTCAAATACAAAAAAAAAATTTTTTTTTGTTTCAAAAATTAATGGTATGACAGATTCACTAATTTGTGCAAAAATTTAAAGAATATTACACCGCCAGCGGTGTTATTTTAATACCACTTTCGATGTTGAAATTTAACACCTACACCACCTGGACTTACACTAATTTTTTCACAGTGTAAATAATAAAATTTTTATCATCTCAATTACTGATAATTTCGTGATTTCAACGAAATATTATTATTAATATTATTTCCTGTTTCGTAGATCTTAAAAAATGTATACCTACACCCTCATACTATGGGGTTAATTTACTCTACATGTACACCGTTTTAGCACCGGTTGGATGTCACTACTATATAGTATCGCTACATGCGTATGAGTTTATTTTAACACCACTTTTTTTACAATGTATTTTTAAATTCTGAAAATCCAAAAAGCTAAAAGTCTATCTTCAATGATATGACATCCTGTTATGAGTCGTTTAAATGTCAATAATGGATTTCCAAATGTTGAAACCGGTTACTTTATTAAATATACGCTAAAATATATACACAGAATACACATTTAAATATATATATATTTATATACATATATTAACTTAGACGAAATATAAGTAAACTTATAACCACTAAAACAACTACAAATCATCGAGCAACCAAACGGAATATATATATGCACAGAAGCCAAAGTAAATACGTTAAAATTTTCAAACTTGTCCTGATGTATCTTCAATATATATCCTATCTCTTAACGGTAGAGTTAAGTTTGTCGTCTATAACAACTACGTACTCAATATTAAATATGATAGGTTGTAAAGGTTGATATAAGTACTGCAGTATTAGTGTACAGTACTAAAACTTCACATGATTTAACTCCTTTACAAGTACACTGACAGTGTAAATATGGGTGTATATTTAATAAAATACTTGACGATATATTTTAAAATATATACGGAGTTATATCACATATAATATATGATACCATATTTTATTATGGCATATATTGATAATGCAATTATATAATTTTTTAACAGCCCAAATTAATAACAGTGCAAAATATATGATAAAGTTCAAAAACAGATCGACGAGTTCATCAAAAGATTAGTCAGACTGAAAAGAGATCAAATTTTTCGATTTTCGATGAATCTATACATAGTCAAAAATATATAATATTCAAATGATCGTATAAGTTATCATATATTTATGAACATATAACACTTTTTTTAAACTGTAATCAGATCTGTGACACTTCTAGCAGATCGACTGAGATCAAAATAGATCTTATAGTAGCCACGGGATCCTTTTTCAAAAGATCTGAGGAAATTCACGGAAATCGTCTGAAATTTCCGGCGACCTGCAGCCCTAATAAGAAAAATTAATGTATGTAACTTGTCGATCTGCATAATTCTGAATAGATCTCCATTAAAATTATCATGAAATCTTCGAAGATTTACTTCGATCAATCAGAGATCTTTTGAAATCACAGGTCTTCATTCACAGATTCATTGAAGATTCGAGATCATTGGAGATTTGGAGATCACCATGGGTTCAAAGTCATTGACGATCTGTCGAAATCATAAGAGATCTTCTGCAATCTATTCGAAATTTTAGATCTTGGATCTACAGTCGTAGATCGACCTATAAATTATTTTTTCCTAGCTAATGCGTCTATGAAACTCATCAATTAGAGCCGACCGAAATCCGCTGACTGAAAGGTTCTGAGGTTCCGAATACTGAGTGTATATTGTAGTATATGTTTAGTGCAGCTATAGAAAATAGGATTTCACCGAAACATATATACTCAGTATAGAGCTTATTCCAAACTTTAGTTCCCTAATCCTTACGGCCTTATTGTTTGAATCAACTTGAATTCGAATTCGAATTTGAATTACGTCAATTCAAATGAATGTTAGCAAATAGCATTAGTGGGTTTCGGGAAAACCAATGAAAAATGAAGCTCTAAGGTATTCATTAAAGTTATTTGGGTCAATAATTGTGAATTTATATGTGAATGTTAGGCAGAATGAAGTGAATGAGTGAACTGGACAGTAAAATTACCCGTAGTACGGAATAGTTGTTATGGTTGTTGATGGGTACGAATTCACCGCTAATTGTATCATGAAACTGTGGAGGGTAGAAAGAGGAAGTCCATAGCAAAGCTGAAACCTTCACTTGGGGAAATGGGGTTTGGGACTTGGAAGGGAATGAGTGAAAGAGAGATGTTGGTAGTTGAAGGCTAAAGCTGTAAGAGAGGAGACAGGAAGTAACCGTTCAAAGCGCTTGCTAATCGATCAACACCACTCGCCAATGCAATCTCCGCCAGAAACTTGGGGGTTTCGGACTGGTGGTTTGCGTGGCTTTTCAGTACATGCTTTAATAGGGGCTTATGTAAATATCCAATCTATGAGAATCTATACGTAATACGTAGTTTCGTACTCAAAATCTATATTGATTTTTATTTTTATTTTTATGATTAAACTTAGTATTTGATGACAATTCTGAACCTAATTATGCAAATATCATGATTGCGCAATTATGAAATAAATATTGTTTGGTTTCCGTTGCATACAAGCATTAATTTACTTTTGGTAATATAGTTATACTGAAGTAATGGATTTACTAGTGAGAAATGTAGATCTATGGCGAAAAAACAATTTAGATCTACAAAGATCTAAACCTGGCATTCATTTAGATCTACGGAAATCTAATTTAGAATATTATTAAGATCTATGTAGATCTGTTGTTTTTTCTGAGGATCGAAACTAAAAAATGACAAATTATGACTGGAAGAGCGGGAAATTTGAATTTTGAGAGATTACGGAAACTTTAAAAAAAAATTAAACAAAATTTCTGTTCTATAGAAGTCTATATAAATCTGAGTAAATTTTAAAAGATCCTGGTCAGAAAAAAATTGATATTTTTAATTTCAGATAAAAGAATGATTACGGAAATCTAAGGACATCTACATGAATCTGAATAGATCTAAAGAAATCTATACATACATCTGAGTGCATCTTAGAAAATCTATATAAATCTGAATAGATCTAAAGAGATCTAAATAAATCTATTAATATAAGGAAAATATGAACTAAAAAAATACGATCATTGTTGATCTAATCAGATCTTGTTACACCTGAAATATTTCTATCCGAGATTATAAGATTACAAAATGTTCGATTTCGAAAAAAATTTCGAGGCCTAAAAAAATGATATTCTATCAGTTTTAGATCTAAAAATATCTATATGAATCTGACCAAATCTGAGAATTTCTACTTAAATCTGCAGATCTATTGCTATCATTAAAAATCTAAGATTCGAAAAAAAAGATCTACGTCAATCTAATCAGATTTTGTCAGATCTGAATTTTTTTCTCGAGTTTACTACTGGGAAAACGTCATGCTAGTATTGAATTTATAACTTTACCCCCGATCATTAAACGGTAATAATTATTTTGAATATAAATCGATATTTGGTCAATGAAATTCCATTAAACTAAATCTTAAAAGCTGCAGATTAAAAATTTTATTTATTTATATTTTCACAATGAATGCGATTGTAAAAAAAAAAGTCGGATCTTTTATTTTTGTTATTAACAGCACGATAGGGACGTGATTCAATTGAATCAAAAGTATATAGAGAGTGTTCAGTTTATGTCCGTTGTAAAGTCTCATCACTATAGTGTAACTGACCAACCATTTTTGCCAATTACAAGTTTGCAGCGCGCTCTTTCGTCCACAAAAATATTTGCTTTACGACCCGTCGGAGTTTTTTAATTAATCCGCACCCTGGGTACGCTGTTGTGTGGATAAAAAAAAATGGAAATGAGTATATGACGATAGTCGGAGGAAGTATAGAGAGAAAAAAGAAAGGAGAACTGGAGATAGAGGGCTGGTTCGTATTCAAATGGTATTGAGTTTCATTTAATTTCTCCATTTTATGATGAGGGCGAAATCGAACTGAAAGGGAATAAAAACTGCATGCATGCAAAAAAATCATTATAATAATAGTAATAAAAATAATATTTGTTCAAGTGATGCAGAGTTTGTGGATTAAATTTTATGCATTTTTTCTAACTACGTAAATAATGGAAGAGAAATTTATATATTTAATAATGAGAATTCCCACTTTTTTTTTTTTACTGTTGATGAAAACTCTAATACCAAAGGTGGAATGTCGTTGGCACGTGTGATAAAACAAAAAAGCTTTTGACCGAGTTTTTAAGTATGCAGGAATACAATTCAAACGAATTTTTATGAATGGCCCACCCCGGCCCTTCGAATTAAAATTTTAAATTTTTCCGCCAGAAAAATAAATGAGATTTTTTTTTTTATCACTTGGAAATTGATATGAGTGAAAGTGGGACGAATAAGGAAGAGTGGGGATTAGAAAATCTGTGGAAAATTTAAGCTCGTAGATGTATGAGCTGATCGAACCCTTGATATTCCCTCGAGGCTCTGAATATCGGTGTAAAAAATTTAAAGCACTTTAGCAACTTTTCTAATACCATTTAGAATGCCAAAAAAAATAAAAGTTTTTCTTTTTTTATTTTCACTGGCTCGGCAGTGATATCTATTACGTTAAGTAGAAAGTCATCGATCGGTTTTTCGTTTTTCGTTTTTTTTTGGCAAGTATATAAATTTTGTAACAGAGTCGAATTATCGGGGGTTACTTTTGTGAGTGATTTGCTTTTAATTAGAAAGTTTGAAAATTTTTTTGAAAAAAAAAATCCAGTGCTAGGAAAAAATATGGAAATCATTGGCTATTATACGCGAAATGGATTTAGAAAAAATTTTTCGAAAATTTTTCGTGTGAAGAAAATAAAAATTTTTGGGAAACCTGAGAAAATTATGGTTATTATTAAGAATGTTAGGAATTCTAGACGGAAAACATGGAAAATTTTATCGTGGAAAAACCAGATCGATTTTTTGAAATTATAAAATTTCGGAAAAAATTACTGTCGTTACTAAAAAAATTATTTAGTAATTTTTTAGAATAATTATTTGATAATTCTTAGAGACAGAGAATAATCTACTTAATTATTCAATAGAAATTTTGATAATTAATATTCAGCATTACAGTTAAGGAAATTTATTAATTAATAATAAGGAAACTTTTACTTCCGTGTAAAAAAAAATTGAGATAAATTCTCTCAATTGGTAACTCAAATTTTAATTATTTTCGAGCTATGGAAAACATCATCATATAAAATGTAAATGATCTGAAAATTGTCACCTGAAAGTATAAATTTTGAGAGGTAGCTTAATATGTTGAAAATTTTCTGAGTATGATCCTTTAGATATTTTTTGAGATAAAATGAACTATTCAAAATATAAAAATTAAGCGAAAGAAAATATATCTGAGAAAACATGCCTGCGAAATAACATACGACAGTACTAAGGATATAAGTCACATATGTACTTTTTTGGATATATATTTTTTTTTCGACCGGGAAATTGAACGATTTATTTTAGAATTTAATTATCCTAATAATATATGACCTTGACAATTATTTTTCTTGTGTTTCATCATCTAATTCTGTTGATAATCACGTGAGTTGATAACAAAAAAAAAGGATCAAACCTCAATTTCGGTATCTAAATGCCGCTCAAAAATATACAAAGGATGAAACTCAGAAAATTTCGAATTTCTTGAACCATGATTAGAAGATTCATATTTTGAGGTGACGATTTTCAGATCATTTATATTGTAGTGAAAATATTCAGAGGATTATTTAATTCAAAATTTTTTGGAGACATAAAAACCGTCAAATTTTCAAAATTCTTTAGCGAGATTTAAAAATTGTTCATGCGAATGTTTCGAGAAGCTTAACTAAAATTCCTAAAACCGTAGAATTTACATACATATAAATATGTATATGTATATATGTATATGTAAAAAAATTTGTGATAATTTTTTTTTTTTTATAAAAGCTGCGACATAGAAATTCTACAATTAATTGAAAACAAAAAATTGATAGACTTTACTGTTGAATTTCAAAGATCGAACGTCAGAATTCCATCAATTTAAATTCACTACAATAAAAAAAAAATAATACAAGAAATATAACAATTTAAAATGAAAAAAATTTCTCACATACTCGCGAATAAAACTTCAAAGCTATTCTATCAATCGTGAATGGAAAAAAAAAAGCAAAAGTGGAATAAAAAAAATTTCCTTGCAAGTCAAAGGAAAAATTTGAAAACTTGGGCCGTTAGTAAACAGTAAAAATAAAATTCTCCAATAAAGTAAATGTTTATGAATGTAAATACGTAAGAAAACGCATGAATTAATAAACTTACCGGCAGGACAATTGCAATCACTAACATCCCTCTTGACTCTAAAGATACCTCCTTCAGGATAAGGAATTTTTTGTCCTAAAAATGCATCTTGTACTTCGCGACGAAGCCTCTTGACAATGACTTCGCTTGTCTCTTGATGATCACACCGTCCCTCTAAACTAGTTAATCTAGATTCAAGTTGAATTTGACGGTAAGCAAGAATACCAGATATACCAATACTACCGATACAAAGAAATAACATTGCCCAATTTAGACCAACAATTTCCGTCCGGTTAGTTTCTTTACGGAATTTTTTAGGTACCGTCGCTTCAATATTTTTTCTACTGCCATCCGGCCAATTCTCATTTGTCTCCATCTCGTTGCTATTTTATCACCCCCGCACACTAAAAAACACGTGACTGTTGCACCCTCAAGATTTTTATTTTTATATTATTTACGTTTTAAAACAAAACCCGCGCACAATCCACTTACGTGACTATTAATTTAACTTTATTATTATTATTATTATTATTATTATTATTATTATTATTCTTATTATTATTATTATTTATTTATATTTAAACTTTTAACCCCATGGAATTTTATCGTCCATACTGTCATCGTAAACCACCCTGTCATTTAACATACCCCATTATGTTAAAATCACTTATTTGATAAAACTAAAAAATTTCAAATAATTGTAACACTTCACGTTCAAAAAAACAATTTCAAAAATTTATATTTTTTTTTTATAGAAAAAAAATAAATAAAAATGACTCGAATTTTAACAACAAGGAGATTATTTTTAAAAAAAACTCTAAGGACTTGTTTGTTTATTAAAATTTATATAATCGAGGATTATTTATTGGAGTAAGAACACACTCACAACGCGCACGATTGACGGTCGGAGCACGACTGGATAGAGAACCGTAACTTGAGGGTTTATCTTTTCGGCCAACTTCGGTTTTATTCGGATAACTTCGTTCAAGGAATATATATGTATATATGTGTATATATATAAAATATAGATATATGTGGAAGTTATAATAAATATATATATATATATATATATATATATATATTCATCTAGTACTACAATAAAATTTTTCGTGACTTTTTTTTTGGCGGAAAATTTTTCAGACCCAATTGTCATCGATTCTTTAATAATCTCATTAATTAATATAGGGGTGTGCAAATAGTGTTCAAATCGAATAATTTGAATTCTTCGTAAGTTTTCGAATTATTTCTAAAGTATCAAATAATTTTGATTATTCGTAAGTTTTCGAATCGTTCCTAAATTTTCGAAGAATTTTAGTATTCGTCAGTTTTTGAATTATTTCTTAATTGTCGAGTATTTTAAAGCATTTGTTAGTTTTTTGAATTATTCCTTAATATCCAAAGAATTTGGAGTATTCGTCAGTTTTTCGATTCTTAAATTTTTGAAGAATTTGAGTATTTACCAGTTTTTGAATTATTCGTAGATTTTCCAATTATTCATTAATTTTCGAATTATGGGCCAATTTTCAAATTATTCGAACAGTTTGAATATTCGTTAGTTTTTGAATTATTCGTTAATTTTCGCATTATTCGAATGAATCCTAAATATTCGATTTTAACTTGGAAGTTTAAATTTTTATCTAACATACGAATAATTGAAATTTTTCTGATAATTCACAAATTTACAAATACTTCGGAAATCCGCGAATAATTCGAAAACTGACTAGTAATTGAACAATTTATGAATAATTTGAAATTAACATATACTTCAAATTTTTCAAATGAATCAAAATCTTACGGATAATTCGAAAACTTAAGAATAGTTCAAACATTACACATAATTCATAGGTACGAATTATTTCCACACTCCTATTAACTTAATTTTTTTTTGTAATTAGTTTTAAAGAAATTTTCTATAATTCACAACAATGCACATTTTAATTAAATAAAACTGCTATTGAGCTAGTAACTAGGGCAATTGAATTTAATTATTAGTTACAATGGCTATTGAGAACGGTATTTTGAACAAAAGTATTTACAAATGTTCAATAGATGGTAGAAAAATTATTGGATTAATTTTTATTTTATTATATTTGAAGAGGAATTTTAAAATAAATTTCAATGTTTTATCTAAAATAATTATTTCTGAGTAGAAAACTTTTAGTTTGTATTCATATTAATTGTTGAGTTAAAAAAAAGTTTATTTCGGTTGCATTGATATATATATACTTTTTTTTTTTATTTTTTAACGCTAATTAGTTTGGTGAGAAAATTTAAATCGATAATCACGTAAAACAATGAACCTAAATTAAAAACAATTAAACAGCTTTAAATAATTAATTAACACAGACGTTGAATAATTAATGCGAGTTAAAACTAATAAAATAACATCGAATAATTTATTGAAATTAAAAACAATAAAAAAAATTTCAACTAATTAATTGATACAATAATTACAAGTAGAGGAAGGATTTGCAACTACGGTATATGATTTATGTATCTGACCTTTTCATGAAAGACATTTAATTCATGATTCTGTTGATGGGGAGTAAAGCTCAAGCTCGCGATTTTTACAGAAAATACATCGTCGTAGTTATTTTTTTTATCATCATTATCTGCGCTATTTAAAATTATCCTTGAAATTAAAAGTTAAGATTTACTTGTAGTTAAAATCAGACAGAATTATAAATTATAAAGATGATCATAAATTGATTTATTTATTTATGATCACCTTTATTAGAGGTGTGCAAATAGGGTTTTTGAGGTATAAGTGAATTGAATATGACTATTCGATTCGAAATTCGAGTAGAATAATTTGAATTTTTGAATAATTCAAAAAATTCCTATTATTCATAAGTTTTTGAATGATCCGTTAATTTTTGAATTGTTTGTATTTTTTTCGAATGGTTCAAGAATTTTCGAATTATTTGAAGAGTTAACCCGAGTCAAAAGACAAATTCTAGTTTAGTCCTCAAAAACCTCAATTCCTTTAATGTTTTATTTACCGTTCAGAAAGTAACTCTACTTTAGTACTAAAAATCCTCAATGAGAACTATGAGATCTAAATGCGATTTTAAATTATAACTAAGACCTCAAAATCCTCAACAAATGAAAAGTTATAGTTCAGACTTTGAAAAATTTTAGATAGAAATAGGAAGGGGAGAGAATACGTCGAATGAAACTTTTGAGGTTCAAATGTGGAAAAAATTATTCTTGTATGTTTTTTGAATATTTTGAGGCTCTAATCCAGATTATGTTTTCCAGTTTAGTCCTCAAAATGGTAAAATTGGTCGTAACTACTACTCTGAAGATCAAACTAGGATACCTTTCTATACTATTGTCAATCTTCAGATTCCAAATTGATCCTCAAAAACTTCATTGAGAACTTTGAAACTTAAATCCAAATTTGTTTTTTGACTCGGGAAAAGCATTAGTAATGATTATAATTTTGTGAACTTTTTAAAGCTGCTGTTATCTCACTATTATCTTAAGAAACGTCAAAAAAGCCTTAAAACTCTCGTTCTTCAACTCATCGCATTTATTGTAACAATAAAAAAAAAAAAAAAACTAGTTATTAATTTTTTTTAAGCTGTCGAATTGATGATCAATAAAAATTTTTGTTATTCTACTGCTTCCTCGATATTTAAAAAAAAAAAATTGCAAACTGTGTAAAACAAACTCACTAGCTATATAAAAAAAAAACTACCCAACAAAACTTTTATTTATTTTAGAATTTCACTGGCTGATTTTTACAGAAGTTAAAATTTTGTTTCAGTACTTTGTACAAATATGATCAAGTTAATTTAAAATTCACAACACAATACTACATTTGCGTCAACGTAAATTCATCATTTTTGTTTTTTAGTTTACTATGTTACTGCAGTGTACTCTGCTAACTTTATTATGCAAAGAATTAAAAGCAATTGCTTTATAACTCATTACAATTTTTTATTAATCTGTAATATTAATTATCTACATTTGGTATTCTATTCTACACGTTTCGTGTATTATACTCATTATGAAACGTAGAAACTATTAATATTTCTACAAGTTTAAATTTATCATTCTCTATGAAAATAAATGATAAATAAATTTTACTTTAATAAATATTTTACTATATAATAAATAAACTGCATAAAAAATAAATAAAATTCATAATAAATTTTTACTCGTTATCAAATAAAATGTATGTTAACTTTTTGTTAGCCATATATGACTATTGATACAGCCATTTTTAAATTTTTATCCGTAAACAAGATATAAAATTAGAAAAGCAGATCATATATGATAATATATGGCCATATATGGCAATATATAACTACACATGACGATATGTGACCATTAGGGTGGGTCCAAAAATTGTTTTTTTTTTAATAGTCAGGAGGGGGGGGGGCAAAGTGGGCCCTCCAAAAAATTTCGGATTTGATATTAAAATGACGGAGAAGACAACAATCGAAGAAAAGGGAAAAGGAAAAAGCGAATCAAAACAATCGGTGAATGATACGGCTTGTCTTTTTTGTGGCAAATTATACTCAGAATCTTTAGAGCCATGGATTCATTGTGGCCAATGTAAAAATTGGGCCCATGATTCATGTGCTGGTGTTCACAACAAAGCTTAATTCAAAAATTTTCAATTTAGTCTATGAGTTTTGAGGAAATTTATACAAATTTGTTTTTATCAGCAGAGAAATGCTTCAAACCATATTTCAAGTTTTTTATTCAGACGTATGTTTGGTTGGCTATATCAATATATCTATTTAGATCTACTCAAATTCATATAAATCTTAGACCTAGAACTTGGAAAAAATTTCTTCGTTTTTACAGGCCCCGAAATTTATTTCTAAAATCAAAATAATTGCCACAAATCGAAAGTTACACTTTGTCTAGCTGTAATCTGCGTAGATCATTGATTTTAATGATTAATAAAATTAGATTCAAATAAAGTAAAAAATTTGAATATCTGTATTTTAATTTTTTAATTATTTTGGAAAATTTAACGTATTATTAGTTATTATTAAAATAAAAAAAATCCAAAGCTAAAAAAATATAAAAATTAAATTACTGAAAACTTTTCATGACATAAAAGTATACACGCGCTCATAACGAACATAAATTCATTTATCTATTGTGCATCGTAATACGATCGAACATTTTACAATCTATATTTATTTTTTATTTTTTTCTTCATTTTTATTACATCTATTTTTTATCATCATACATTCTATTGATTTATTTTATTTCTGTATATCTCCGTACCGTCATACTACCTTTATATGTTTTGATAGACTGGATTTAATCCCACGAATATAAAATCTATTTTCATGCAATAAAATATTTTTCTTTCTACCTCTCATCATTCATTTACGTACTTTTTTTTGCGATTCATTTATTTATTCACAAACTTTTAATCTATACTTTAAATAAATATTAAATATAAACAGTAATTAAATTCTCAAAATAAAAAATGATTCTAATTTTTTTTTTTTTTTTTTTTTTATATATAAAATTTTTATCTAAACAGAATTTCTAATTGAGTGTTATCGAGCGTTAAAAAAATATTTTAATTATGTGCATAAATTTCCAAGTTAATAAATTCGTTTGAAATAAATATTTATCAACGAATACTCAGTTGTAGACGGAATGAGCCAGTGAGAATTTTAAAAAAGTACAAAAAATTAAATAAATAATAAAAAAATATATATAATATTATTATAAATGTATAAAAGCTATTTGCATTGAATGTCGGACCACAATGTCCATACGCTTTTTTTTTTTTTATACTTGACGTGACTAATAAAAGCACCGAATATTCCAACTAGATGACATAATATTTAATGGAATATGACATTTGTATATAAAAATTTTTATGAAAAATTTAAATAAAACGCATTGAAATAATATGTATCGAATACATATTTTTATTATTATTTTAAAACAATTGCGAAGTTGGAAAATCCAAACGTACAAATTTCAAACACTCACGACAAAAAATTTAAAAAATGACTTTTTGCATAAAAATAGAGATGACTGTTGATTTTGAAATTCTAAAAGTTATCGAAAAGTTGTGATTAGTTTTTTGCAGATATTTCCGTGAATATTGAATTACACGAAATTGCATGTAACCATTTTTGAAGTCCTTCAAATCGTCTACAAAAAAGGTATTTTGTAGTTTTTGCAAAAAACGAATAACTATTGAGATATTTCGAGTTAAAAATTCTAAAAATTAACTGGGGTAATTTCGAGTTTAAAATTGCTTGGAATCTTCTGGAACTCATGTAGGGATCAAGTGTCAAAATATTGAACTATGTAAATATATATATGATTTAATGTATGAGAGAAAGTTAGGAATTCCTTATCGCTTTAATGTAACAATAGAACATCTTTGGCACATTGATGATTAAGGTGTGCAAATAAAAAATAAAAATTGAATCATTAATGACAAAAGTTTATAAATTTAATTCCGGATAAGAAGTTCAATAAGTAATTAAAAAGTTTGTCTAAGTAATTATGAATGTATTTGAATGATTCTATTATGTCTATTTTTGATAATAATTAAGTTAATTCCATTGAAATATCACACCCCTAGACCGTATATATATATATATATATATATATATATATATATATATATATATATATATATATATATATATATACCTGATTCTACCACTAGTTGGACAGTTGCTTGCTCTTTGTCTCTGTCCAGTCAACTTTAACCCGATAAATCTCGTTTTTCAAACATGATAAGAAAAATGCATATTTCATAAATCGAGTTTCGAGTTAATCCGTGAATTATAGTATAGCTTTAAAAAAAATATTGACGTGTTATTAATCATATTGATTGTTAAATAAGGTGTAAAAATAAATAAATAAACAAATAAAAAACAAATTTTTGAATTTTGAGTCGACATGAAACATGTTGATGATAAACAGAATGATTATAACTACTTTTTTGAAAATAATGTAAACCAAAAAATTCATAAACTTGTTTATTACTAAAAGTTAGAATAAGGAATTTTAAAACTAAATGAACTGAAAATAAACTCAATGCCATTTTCGAGAACAATAACATTTTTCGAGTCATAGAATTGCGAAGCATTTTAGTAAAAATTAAATTTATAACTTTGATACGGGTTATGAAATGAAATTATTTTATGTGTTGGAACTTGTAGAACATATTTCTGAAAGCTTCATAAATCGAATAAACTAAAAATTGTTTAAATTTACAAGCTTTGAGAACCAGAGATAACTTTTTTAAACAGAATCTAAGAGTTAATTTCATAGATACAAATTTTCATTTTGAATTTTGTACGTTTTGATCGAGAATTTTATATCACTTGAAACTTTTGAAGGATGCTATCTAACGATTTTTGAGTTAATGAAATTAGAAGAAGTGAATTCGAATTATTTATGGGTCGAAAGGATTAATCATTAGTAGAATCTTATTTTGATGGAAATCCAAGCAAAAATCTATTCTGGATTCTTATCCCTAGAGTTTTTCAATAGGAAGATAAATTTCTAGCCTAGTACTTTCTAAACATGAATTAGTGAAATTTTAAGTGATTTAGACAATGGCTTATACTGTCACTACTAAACTAATATTAGAAAATAAATTGACGGCAGTGATAAAAAAAAATTCCCTATTTCACTGATACTATCATTGAATTTTCTGTCAGTATTAACTACGAATTTCACTGACTCGATCAGTGACAGAATTTCACTGATTCAATCAGTGACAGAATTTCACTGATTCAATCAGTGATAAAATTTCACTGATTCAATTAATGAGTATTCTGTGATTCCTAGTAGTATATTTATATTATGCATGAAAAAATAGTAAATATCTACTGTGACTCAGTGAAAATACTCTATTTTATTTATAGAGATTCAGGATTTTTACAGAAAACTATACTGTTATCGATGAATTTTGAAAATTAGTCGAATAATCAAATAAACCGTAGGACTAAAAAAGCATCCTTTAATTCCCTCCAGCGACAGCGCTTTCCAACACCCCTCACAAAATAAATCATGCAAAATAACTGTAATGATACACAGTAAATAAATCATTAGTAAACATGTATAGCCGAAATAAAAGTCAAATAAATAAACATAAAATCAATGAAATAAAATGAAGCCGATAGTTGTCTCGATGACTGATCCCGTCGTCGATTAACTGTCATCCGGGAAGCCATGAGGATGCTGGTGATACCTCGAGCTCTGGGTCTGCTGTTGTAACTACGGGTGTTGTTACTGCTGTTGCCCATCACCACCACCACCATCATCCAGTACAATGTCTGCTATCACTTGTATACTGGACAAATGGTGATACAAGGCTCGTTAGTATTGCATAACACGTGAGGGGAATATGAGGAAACATGGATCGACAAATCGATCACGTGCCCTCTGGGATATAAAATGAGTCTGTTATAAAAGAGATAGATTCATATATCTATCAATATATATGACTATATGTTTACATATATATATATATATATATATATATATATATATATATATATATATATATATATATGTTTATGTATAAAAGGGTTTTCAGTGAGTATATATATATAAATAGAGGAAGAGAAGGAGGAAATGGTGGAAGTACATTCACTCGTGCCGCATTACGGACGTCATGGGGTGCGAGTGTGAGCCCTCGTGTTGGTCAGCCGCTTCTACCGCCGCCACCGTTGGCTGTACAACACTGGAGGAAATGCTCATATAGACTACATCCTGGAACGTCCTCTGCTTGTTCACTCTCGCTTTACTCTCCAGTCACCATGCAACACACATGGTCATACATAGGCACACACACACATATATTATGTATATATATATTCCTTTTCATATTGTATTATCGACGCATAAAAAGTTATTTACGAGTCACTGTACACCAGACACGTGCAAAAAAAAAATAAATAATAAATCCATCCAAGGGATAGACTTTGTATTGATTCAGATTTGTAATTTTTTAGTCAGATGAATTAATTAACTGATATTGTATATGCAATTTCGCCTATATATGTGAAATTTAATATATTCAGATTTCTGAATGCAATCACAAGTTTTAAAATACATGAAACAAAGGGGATCTATCTGTGTTTTATATTTATTTTAAGAAATAAAAAAGATAAAAATAAATAAATAGAATGCAAATCAATAAAAAAAAAAAACAACTAAACAATACGAATGACATTGACGAGAGCTGAATGTCGATCGCGTCTTCTCATTTATTTTTCACGCAGTCTGCACGATTCGCTGATCGTTTTCTTCATCGTAATGCACCAATAAAAATGAGAGTACGAATAATAAAAAATGAAGATAAAGTTGTAGAAGGTGGAAGGAAAATAGAAGAATGATGTAAAAAATAATGAAAAAAAGGTGGGGAATTGTGAGGATGAGGAAGGAAGGAAGGAAATAAGAAAGGAAGGAAGAAATAAGTATGAAGGGGTGTAATAAGTGAGGCACAACGAAACTGCAATGTTGATCGATTTGCTACCATTTGAATTGTCTCCCGCTCGTTCAAGAGTTTGTTAAAATATTTTAAATGAAGGTTTATATATTTCAATAGAGTTATTAAGTTTATCATAATAAGCAGAAAGCCAAGTAATGAAGTGTCCAATTGCTTTGAAAAATTAAGTATTAGACACTATTTTAGAAATCCTTTAATAAAATTTATATGAAATGTATGTGAAGCCAAACTATTCGTAACGTGATTGGTTGAAAGCAAAAAATATATACAAACGACACGAAAATAAACATTAAAATAAATATATGAAAAACGACACGCGCGCAAAATATGTACCCTAGTTTATATAAATTCTTAAGGATTTTTGAGTAAATTTCTATGGTATGTTCAGCCTATTAAAATTCTCATATATTTTCATAGGAATCTGTATTTAGCTACAAATGAACTACTATGGGTTCTAAGCTTTAAGCCAACAGACCTTTGCAGACTTTTACTAAGTATTCAATTTTGGAAATTAATCAAATTCATTACTATTCTTAAAATTATCTATATATTAATATGCCATAGAAATGAAAAACTTATCTACTCCCCCGTGTAGAAAAAATTCGTTCAAAAAAGATTTCAAAAAAGTTCGAAATGTAGATCTTCTAAATTTGAGATAGATTTGAACTTAAAGTTAAAATTTGAGAACTTTATGAAGACAAATTTTAAGTCAGATGAGAAAGTTTTTGAAACATGATTCTCAAAATGTATTTTTACTTCATTTTTCCCTCGTTCAGAAACAGTTCAAAAATCTCGTATTTGAAATTTTTATGTTGAAAAGGAAAAATTTAGTAAATGTACGTTTTGAGAATTATGTTTTAAATAAAAACCCAGATAGAGAAATCTACAGGAATCCATAAAGATTTTCTCTATTCTCTGAAAAATACTTTCATGAATTCCTATAGATTTTTATATTAGTTAAGTGTTTAAAAATTAAACCTAATTTCGATGAATTAGCAATCAGTGAAAATATTGTGACTAAATTAAATAAACTCTCGAGATAATTCAAGTTAGAGAGAAAATAAAACTGAGTAATAATGATAAAAAATATCGGAGAAAAAGTTTTACTCAAAAGTAGAGTAGAGTAGCTTCTCAACGAGTAGTAACTTCCAGGTCAACGAATCACAAGTTTAAAACGTCAACTAGTCCTTTTCTGGTCTGCAGTTGAAAGCCATTTCTGCAAACGTTTTCTTTAGACGACATCAGGGTGAGTACCGCCCATGCAATGGATAACATGACCATATTTTCCATCAACTTCCTTAGGGAAATACTCACGTTCATCTAAAAAACTAAAATTCAACAGTCGTAACATCAGAAGCTAAGGAACTATGTCTTTATGTAAACAATTCAACAAAGTCACAAAGTAACAAAGCACAACTGGGACATTTCCAAGTGATGCAAAAGATTTTATAAAGAATAAGTATACAAACAATGTACGGAAATAAAAATAGGATAAAATACAAATAAAACGAAAACAAAAAAAAAAATTAAGGGTAATGACTTCTTTCACAGTTTGTTTGGCATAAAAAAAAATAACTAGGCAAAAAACATTGCCGTCTTACTTAAAGTCTTTCTGTCATTGTCAATTAACTTTTGAGTAACAGTTTGGTACCAGTTCGCGCCTGAGCTTTCATAAAGTTTTAATTAGGTACTTTACGTAAGGTAAATCCCAATGCACTTTGAAAACCGTTAGCGCGGCTAGCCGCTGATTGAGGCCATGACATCTTGAGGTCAAAGTTTATAATTTATACTTGCTAATTTTTTTTTTTATAACGTTGATACTTTTAACAGTAAAAATAGTAAATAAACTTACACTTCTGAGGTAAAGATAAGTAAATAATTCTTTAAAAGAAATTTACCCTTACGTAAAAAAACTAATTAAAACTATCGAAAATTCATTAGTATTGAATAGTATTTTACTAGTGATGATTAGTACTCCGACTAGTAAATCTTGCAAAACTATTGGAAGTGATGAGCGTCGATTAGTCTTTTATTCATGATCATTAGTAGCCCGATTAATGAGTCTACAGCACTATTGAAAGTGATTAGTGTTGATCAGGCTTCCAATAGTGCTGATTAGTTCCGATTAGTAAGTCTACATCATTATTGAAAGTGATATCAGTATCGATCATGTTTCAAATAAAAAAAATTCTAACCTTAAAATTTTATATTTAATCTCTATATAAATACAGTGAAATTTTATAATTTGCTCTATCATCGCGATTAATATCATTTGCATTGGCAAGATTGTTGAGATTTTTATGATAAATATATAGACCAAAATAATCATAACTATTGAGTCCGTGGTGTTGGCAGAGTGGTATAGGCTTCAACTGATATGCAGAAGGATCCAGGTTCGAGCCCCAGTAATGACCACTAATTTTTCATCGATAAAAAAATTAATAAACATCAATTAATCAGTACAAATAGCAATCCAAGTATATATGATGTGATCCTAATTTTTATTATCGGCTACACCATCGATACTAAGGAATAAGTGCATTACGCTTATGGCACTAAAAATACTGAGAACACTAACTAAGGACACTAAACGCACTAATTACACTAAACAAAATAATGACACTAAAGCATTAGTGCGCGAAAATACTAGTCCATTAGTTTTTCATAAGTGTTTTCCAATAGTGTTCATTAGTATTTTTCCGTAAAAGTAGCCTTCAAAAATAAAATAGGGTATGATCACTGAATGATAGTGCGTATTCACTATTTATTCTAGCGATAAGTGTCCAATCAGGAATCAGCCAATTCTTATTAATGGAATAAGTTAAATTCTATTACCAGTCAAATAAAGCAAAGACAAATAATGCAATTTATTTTTCAAACAACCTAGTTACTGCACACTACTCCACATGAAAAGTTATTAATGTCAATAACATACTGTACGTGATTGGGTTTTAAGTTATAAGTAGATACATGCCTCTAGTTTCTTGGACACAATAGAGTTTTGTGAGATCAATAACAATGTCATGTAGAGTGTGTTTGTTGGATACTGATAGGAAAATTTGTTAGCAACATCAAAACTATTATGTATGCATGGAATATTCATATCAAACATATTCCTAGTTTACGAAAGTATCCTTTGATCGAATATCCATCATCGCTTTTACGTTCTCTACATTATCGCTATTATTTTGACCTGCTTAACTTAAATTTATGATACAAATTACTGTTATTATTATCATCATAATCACCGATGATAATAAAGAAGTAATCAATATAAATGTATGATAAAATTTGACAGATAAAAAGTTATGTATTTATTCCAACGGTTAAAAGCTTTAGAGAGGGTCAATTGTGTAATCTAATTTAATTGAATAATTTATAAAACCACGAATGTGTTTTGAAAAGTGATACTGAAAAGCCAGGGCTTCATTTCAACAGGAAAAAAAAATAAATATAAAAATAGGTATACATGTTAAATTAAAGTTCAGGTAGAATTTCAATGGGCTAATTGATTAAAGCAAAGTCCTTTGATGTTTTGAATACAGTCATTCGATCACCCCTCAATTTGAAGCATTACAAAAAAAACAATCAACATACAAAGTATTAACATACTGAAGGACAGAAAACTTTACCAACTTCAAAAAAGGTACAGATGAAAATTTGTTAATTATTAATCACATCATTGATTACCGATGAAAAAACAGTTGTTTTTGTAATTTGTAAACTACATATTAAATTATTAAAATCAAAAGTGCAGGTTATGAATACAAATAGATGAATCTTTGTAGTATAAGTAGTTGGTAACAAATGAATCTTCATGAAACGGATGGAATACAAACTGCGTCATTGCTTTACAGGGGTTTCCTTTTTTTAACCATTACAGCGTTGAGGTGCAGAGAGTTTAGAGTTTGAGCTTTTTAGAGGTCTGAAATAGTTTCAATATCTTTCTTGCACCACCGCAAACAATGTATTTATGTTTCATTTTAGCATAGAACCCCAGATACACCAACGAACCAGTGTGGTGGGATATACGCCCCTAGCACGTGCGGACACGTACGCATTGAGTAGTCGGGGGTGCTCACTCTCGAGTTATATTCTACACTATGGTTCACTGTAGAAGAGTAAAGGGGTTTATGGAGTTTAGGGGGTCAGGGGTATACTAGTAGGTATACTTGTATAAATTCGAATTCAAGCTCAAAATTGGAGTCGCGTTTTGGTGCGTGGGCGTGTTACTATTCTAGAAGGGTAACTAGAATATAACTATCTCTTACTCTCTTCTTCTACAAAACCCTTTTTACTTTCTCGCTTACTCATTCACATTTTACCCTTTGTATTTTACATTACTCTCAGACTAATTCGCTGGCTCGTACGAAAACATCGTGGTCCAGTAACGGATGACGACAGCCATGGCAAAGTGCAATTCGGAATTAATTCAAGCTACACAACATACAGACAGCCTTTTAATCATGATCCCACAATTTTGAATTAATAAAATACGTATAGAGTCATAAATTTTATGGGTGGTTACAATTTAAGATTAACCTAAGACTTTTCGACATTTTTTTTTTTTTTGTTATTTTAATCAACTGGTAATGGCTTGGAATAGATAATTAGTTAATATGCATCAGTAATAATGCTAATTTATAGTACATTATTCATCTATTCAGTGATGAGTTATCCCTGCAGCCAGCTTAACCGAAACTCTGCCTCAAGGCACTTTATACATTCAAGTATGCCAGTTAGATGCATGTTATCTAGTCACATCCAGAGTCTTGAACCGTAAATAGTTAAATGCTAATTCCAGCTTAAAATCACAGCTGTGATAATAACATATGCATTGATAATTTTACAATAACAGTAACAGTATAAGCAACTTAATTTTGATAATGAGTAATTCTTGAGTAGTAATGCCGTTAAATGATGACAAATGAGCAATTTGTTAGTAAGAGATTAAATCTAAGCATCAAAATTTGCCACCAGAGAGAATACTGCTGTGGGGATGGTTGCTATCTAATAGTGAGCCTACATTATAAGGGGGATCTGGCAACCAAGGGGTTCAGCAATTCTCATTGGTTGAATGTTGCTGTGGTTTAGCTGCTAGGAGAGGACTTGGACGTTGAAACACCAGAGAGAGCTCTAGATAAGACCATAGTCAGATCCGTAACGGGTTTACATCCCTCTGATATTCCCCTTGCATCCTCATCTAGGCTTGTATTATAATACAACACAGACCAAAAGCTGCCTAGTTGGACTCCAGCAAGCATATAGTACACTGGCTAGTGATAATTACTGGGATGTGAATCGGATGGGACCTGCTGTTGCCGCATTTACCACCATTACACTTATACATAGATACATTATGGCCGTGTATATATCAAGTTATACTGCAGTATGTTTTATGTATAAAAGCCCCGTCATCAGCTGGGATATTAATTAACAGCATTATACTGCCTCATTAATATGTTCCTCCTCTTGTGTTAATGAACCCACCTATTATAATTATCTACGCGCAATTGGTGTTGTTTTTTTCTGTTTTAATGCCAGATTGTTCTTCTTTTATGTCGTTAATTTTTTGAAACACTAATAACACGTAAATTATTTATTAGACAATATTGAACAGGTTCAATTGTCTAGTGGGATGAACGCTTGTTATTTATCGTCTCTCGTTAAATCGTACGGGTTTTTGTACTCCGTAGCCAGTAAAGAAGATATAGGTCTACGGTCTACTCGATTTATGTTATAAACATATATATATTGTACTGGGGACTTGAAGAAGAAAAATGATGATAGTAGAAAAGAATGCCACTACAAGCACGTCTGCAGGGGCTTGTTCGTTCGAGCTTTAAAACTTGGATGTAGTGGTTGTGTATGTACTAGTATGTGTGCAAGAGTTAACAAACTGATTTGCATGCGACCACGCTCTTCTTCACTTATCTTAAAGGTCTAGGAGGGAATGAGACAGGGGAGCCAAAAAATAAAAAATAATCAAAGTGTGTAGATTTGAATGAGATGAATTGTTTTCTGACTTAAATCAGCACCGATTTCACAACATAATGTCATATGAAAGACTAAAATTAACTATAATAATATCATATGCTATTAAATGATTTGATTATAGATGATGAGTAATTGAATCATCATCATCATCGTCATCATCACACGAGACAATCGTGGGAAGTTGAAGTAGACTTTATAACTACGTGATCTATTTGCATCGTCCATAAGTGACTGGCGAGTTGAAGAAAGATCGAGAGAGTAATAGAGAAAGAACATCAAGTACAGAGAGCACAGATTCACTTGACGGACGCGTAAAAAAAGGGTGACTATATAAGTGGATACTTCCCACTCTCAAAACTTTTATATGTACGTAAATGATGTCTGTCTATATATATGTATAAATGCTTTTTATCTAGACAAAGGAATCATTAATATCAATTAATTATCAAAGTAGGTCGTTGATAAAAATGATCATTTGTTGTTACTGTTATTGTTAATAATGATTAGGGGAATCCAAGTAAAAAAAGAGGCCATATCTTTTGAGAAAGCCTTTTTTTTACTTAAAAATGGTGTCTCATTTCGCTCGTGGTTCTTATAAATTATATATAATAGATACACTGTAGGTTCAGTTGAAAAGGTTTTGAGTGAATTTATACGTAATTACAGGAAGATGGATATTGTCTCGTGACTGTGTGAGCCCACACGTGGCTCCGCCTAGGAACATCCGGTATCACAGTTTCCTGGTTAACCATCAAACGGAAGTAAAAATAGGCATCATATAATTGATAGTTACTCGATCATTATCATAACGATTTATTTAAATAATATATTTTTCGAATTTATGATATTATATAGGTTTTATACATAAAACGTTGGTGGGCGAAATAAAACATATGGTTGCTAAGTACTTGTGATGTATATAATATTGTATTTGTTGTAATTTAAAGATATACGAGGCGTGAATTAAATGACGATCGTGTTTCTTCCACGCCGGTCAAGATCGTTCATTAAACGCGCGTTTGGATTATCATCTTGAAGTTTAAAGAGTATATATAAAGAGTAGAACAAGACATTCCACTGGGTCGCCCACACTATTCGTGAGTGTAATCTTGTGACTTGATTTATTGTTAGTGTCGTTTATTATATATACTAGAGAAAAAAAGAGAAGAGAAGGCAAGAGGATCTTCATGATGCCACGTACACGCTGGACATACATACGAGGCGATTTTTCTTTATCACTTTTTCAGATACTTGCTGCAGTTAGTTTTTAAATTGTCACGAGATTTACGATAAATTGCTAATTTTTTATGGATGATAAAATGAATTAGTGAAAATTAGACTGATTTTTTCAATTCTAATAGTTTTCAAAATGAGTTCGTTAAATTTTACGTTTTTCAGAAGATTCGAATTTCAAATCGTGATGTAATATTCGATTCCTTTAACTTAAAATCTTCAAGAACTGCTTCGTAATTGTCAAAATACCCTTTCACAATAGTTATAGAACTCTATTTACTTAGAAGGATTCAACAATTAGCTTACATTCCATTATAATTAAACTTCACTCAAGATTGAAAAAAAAACTGATTATTTAAATATCAATCATATGTATCAAATTATTCAAAATTGATTTCTAGATATTCTGAAATTAATGATTCGACATACGGAAATTAGTATTCGTAATTCAATCTATCAATTGTCATGAATGCGTAGTGACATTGATCAAATTCCGTATGATTTGAATCCATAGTAATGCTTTTACTTTAGCTTCATCAATACCAACTTCAGCATTCATATGCATGTGTACACGTGTGTGCATGTGTATGTGTAGTACCAGTCTGCACACGCTAGCAGTATGTTCATGATTAGTCATTCGAACTTGTATCACGAGATTCTGTTATACGCGACTTGTTTAGCACATGGTAATTCAACATCCAGTAGTAATGTGCCTATGGATCGTGTTCTCTGATTTTCTCTATACGCTATACTCTACATAACCTATAGCGTATAGTATGTTGTACGCCAGCGATTTAACATGACAAATCAGTATGTCCGGAAAAGAGGGAAGAATTTAAAGCTTTAATTTTTGATAATGTTACCAGTGTTACTGTCAACTATTATATTCTGTTCACACGTCTCATTTATACGCATCGAGTGTTGGTTATTCGTGTATTATATATATAAGCTGCTTCAATCATTCGCAATTATTCCACGGCAATAAAATGTGGATAAATATATGCTGACGGTAATCAAAATAATGTTGATAAATAAAACCATCTGTCCGTCAATTTTTATTAAAAAATTATACTACATCATTTTCTATAATTTTCCGTTAACTAATCATTGAAATTATTGGTTGTAACCCCAGTGTAAAAAAGCGGTGTTAAAATAAACCCACACGTGTAGCGGTGCTACTTAGTGGTGTTACTTAACCGGTGTACATGCGGAGTAAATCGACGGGATAGCGGGGACTTACATCGGTTTTGTTTTTAGTGTCACAGTCCCACGGAGTCCAGAACCGTGATCGTTAAGGGTTAAGTTTTCATACAAGTGAACAAAAAAAAAATTAGGAAGTAACAATGTCAAGCCATCCTATTTTTTAACTAATTATTGGCATTTATCAAGTACTTATCGTGAATACGCCTTTCGTGATGAGATTCGTTGGTACAAAGGCAGCTTTTAGCCGCCTTAGATACTCTGAGTTAATTCAATTTTCTCGTTCAGGCCGATGACATTCAAGTAGACAAGATATTCTGCCCGTCAGTTTTGTATTATAATACATCTTCTTCGTCTTTTTCTTCTTCTTCTTTATCTTCAACTTCTTTGTCTGTTTCATTATTACAAATATTTAATCATCTTCCTTCTTCCGTGTGTACTTGCCCACTCTTAGAAGTCTCATTCATTCAACGAGTGGCTCTTGTCATTTTATAACGCCCTCATTTTAATCTAAAATAAATTATATAAATCTACCTTAAAATATTAATACTTATAAATAAAAATCTCAAAAGGCCTTTTTATTTATTAAAAAATTTACAGAATAACGGCATCAATTTTTCACTCCGCCAGAAATCTAAATGACACTTTCTTAAGCTGAAAGGTCAAAATCCTTATCATCCAAACGACCTTAATTTATACAATCACAAGTTTTTTTAAAAACCCTCACGGTATTCAACTGTCGAAACGCGTTCAACCTCTGGGACATTAATTCTACTTTAGCCGAAATTTATCTCACCTTTTTATTTTTACAAAATTCAAAAATAAAATTTCTAAATCTACGATCTGTAATTTACAGCACGTGAAAGCAAGTGATCAAATGCCACTCACGATCACCTTATGGTGTTAACACACAAGTAAAATAACCCCCTTTGCGACTATCTCAACATATTCGTTTATCCGTACCAAAAGTTTCAAACCTTTTTAGGCATTTTTTCCCCTCATTCTTCATTCTCTTTTTTTTTCCTTGTTTCCCTCTGCCTCTTCTTCTTTCACTTCCACTCCCTTTTCTTCTCCTGCAGCATCGTCTTTACTTATAAACCTGGCCATTTCCATCCTCGTTTTATTTCAACGCTCGTTCACTTTTAGCTTGTTTTTGGTCGTCTTGCTCTTCAACAACCTCAACGCAACTCCATCCAATACAAAGTCTTTCCTTATAATACTATCCAGTACCTATACCGGTACATCTCAACGAACTCTTAAACTCGCTGATTCACGTCACGTATCGCGCGTGCCGACCAGCTGGCCCCTTCATCCTTGTTCTCTCATACTCTCCAAAGTCCTAATGACGCGAGGTCGAGAACACTTTTTTAGTTTTATTTTTATCTTGATTCACATTTCACAACTTGTCTTTCACTCGTATCCTTGTTTTTCTACAGTCAAATCTATCGTCCGCCAATTACAGAGAAGAGACTCAATAGGAAACAATAGTTACTCAGTATCCAAAACTGTACTTTTGAATACACTAAACAAATTGACTATCTTTTCATTTGATTACAAACCAGAAATTATCTGCGACAAGCAATCATTTGTCGGTATTAAAATGTATTAAATTCTTAATTAGCGGTAGCACGAGCCTTCAGCTGGATTCTCAATTATTTATATTTTGAAAGGTTGGTCAGTAAATTAACCAATGACATGTGCAGAAAAGCAATTTGTCGAAACAACTTGTCTGAAAGGTCTTTTTTTTTTTTTTTTTTTATTCTTTTTCATATATTTTATTTTTATTTGTAAGACATTAATGACCGTTTCACGTGTCCTCAAAAAGAATGAAATGCGGTGATGAAGGAAAAATCAAGGAGGATGTACGTCAACAGGCGCGAACATCGGTAGCCTTAGGGAACATTTTGAGTCTGTAATATTTGAGCATCAGTACCAGCATCAGCATTACCATCGGAATCATAAGAGAAAGAAAGAGCCAATGGATAGCAGGACTGGGTTCTTATGCTAATTCATAATCTCACGGGTGGGCCTTAAATTGTGTTACGCCCTCATCTTCAAGACTCAATAGCTTTTGCTAATTGCACGTATGCTATATAATAACGTCGTTCGATTAACGTTCATCGTATTATGGGTGAATGTAAAGAGAGTAAGGGGGTGAAGAAGAGTAAAGTAAAAGGGGGATGACAACTAGACAAGTGCCTGAAGCAAGTGATTCCCCAAGATGGGGATGTCAATGAAATAAACGATCAGAATGAGAGAATTTCAAGGGTTTCGCTCTCTCGACTAAGGGACCGGGAAAATTCAATCGTAATTTCAAATTTCCTTTTAACCACAAGGGTGACAAATGTTCAGCCTAATTTATATATTTTTTAAATTGGGTATATGTGAGGCAAAATTAATGTATGAGATTTTTTTTTCTTAATAAATTGAATCACCATTTCGTAGAGAATTAAAAATTTTTTAATTAAAAAAATTTTCGCACCCATTTTGTTTCAATGCCAAGTTCTATTTCTGATGATAAAGTGACATTGACATTGAATAAAAAAAACTGCTTAATATGGCAGAATGGGAATACGTAAGAGATAAAAAATGTAAAAGTATTTTTTTTTTTTTTACTTTATGAAAGACAATGAAATGTTGGAAGGTATTAAGAAAATTTAGCCGTAAGCGTTTGAGAATGCTGTTCGTGCAAGACTCTACCATATTATAATACGTTATTTCAAATGAAACGAAATGATTACGAAATTTTACAGCGAGCACGTATTACCTACAAACGTTTTTGGTGTCCAATATTAACGGGCAACAGACTAGCACACAAACTTTATACAAATGGCTTTATATCTCCCTCTCTCTCTTTCTCTCTCTCTTACTCTTATTCTTAGATATATATACATTGTGAAGTTGTAGAGAATGAAAATGACAATGCACGTCGACAGTCTTTCACTTTAATTAACGGCACACTACTGTCTCTTCTTTCTAGAGAATTTGGATTTTTTCTTTTCGTTATATCACTATTATTACCACTTGCGACAATGTAGATAATGAACTGCATTTTACTATTTTCGCTTTGTCATCATTTAGTCACATGTATCCTAGATATATCTGATCATGTAATTATAAAGAAATTTATTTACTGCGAATTTCATTATTAGAATAATTTATTGCTTTTTCAAGATAGCAGCATCAAAGCGTCACGTTTCAGTGTCTCTATAACCAGTCGAAATAAGCTAATTTTAGTCCAATGCCCCGAACAAATATTAGCAAACGCGTAAATTTCGAATGCCTTCAGTCAGCGGGTAGAAAACTTTATGTTTCGTCCCTTGGGAAAAAATATAGTATATTACACACCTAGGGAGCAAAGTAGGACATTTCAAGCCAAGTGTGTAATTGCCTACCCGAGCCGAAGGTAACGTCCTACCTTCCTTCGTGATGTGTAAATAATTTTTCACCAAATCTGCACCTGAAAATTTTAATTTTAGCATCTGTTTGTGGGAAGAATGGCGCATACGCTAATTTTTATCATTTGTTATCTCGTAAGATAAAAGAACGACTTTCTTCCCTTTAAACAGGGCATAACCTTACTTTCGCTGCAGGTATGGTAAAAAATAGTATTTCTGCCTGCCCGACTGAAAACATTCGTAATTTCAAATCTGATATTTGTCATTTATTTAATAGTAATTTTAGATCGTTAATTATATTTACGTAAGTGACAGTTCTGACTTTGTGACGTTTTATAAAAATGAGTTAAAATAATAAATAGTATTTATAATTTCTGCTTAATTGTAAATTGCAAATTGCCATTTACGCTTACGCTAATAGTTGATCACACCATTGGTCTTAAATTAACTTATTTCTGACTGGCTGCTGACATTGAAATGCTAAGTTCCAATGCAGGTAATCATGACAAATATATTGTGTAACACAGGATGAAACACGATTTCAAACTGCGGGTGGTGTCAGCCAACTTCACTCAAGTCTGAAATCGTTTTATTTCATATCCCCTGTCACACAATATACTATTGTAGAAGTGACCGGGTTGTAATGGTCCATTTTCAAAGTTAAAAAAGAAAATTTGCTTTAAATGTTTGCATAATTTAGAGCTTGTAAGAAATTTAGGATAATAAAATCCTTTTTCATGAAATTAAAAATTTATAAAAAAAAAAAACGTTTTTTTTAAAAAACTAGTTCTCTAGAAATTTTTTTTGTATAGAACTTATTATTACATCATTAATTTAATGTAAGTAAAAATATAAAACAGAAATAATTTTTAGAAGTGATCTATAAATGCGTCGGAACCGGTCTAGGCTTCGATTATTCAATAATTTAACAGACATCAAATGAATTTCAAAAAGGAAAAGCTTCTTGTTAAAATATTTCATTGAAAGCATGGAAAATGCTTATTTCTCTTATTTCAATTATTATTATTCTCCATTTTCTTCTTCCTTTAGCAGAATTACAAGTGAAATAGTGCGGCCATATGTGAAATTTGATCGCAGATATCCTCTTATATATAGAAAGTAAAGTACCACGAGAATTCGAGTTTGCCGTCACATTCGAGTGTCCAGGAGTCATGAATTGGACTTTTATCGTCTTTACTGAACATGCGGTACGACCAAAAAGTCATATGTATGAGTTCGTATGTCCGAGAATTTATACGTATATATGTACTCATATATGTATAAATATATAAAAAGAGAGTATGGTCTTAATGCGATCAAGAACTACCAACTGGTGTTCTTGGCAAAGCTCAAGAAGTGAGTTGGAGTGAAAAAAATAATAATAAAAAAAAGCAGATGCCTAGAAGGCGAGAAAGAGACATGATAAGCTTATAAAGGCTATGAAATACTCAACTAGATAGTTAAAGGGAGTAAGAGTAAAGTCCATTGGCAAACTGATGAGGTTATTCCGCTCTCTTTCTCACACGGGAAATGGACATTGTGTTACGACAAAAGCCAGCCTCGCGGCAATTTTTCCAATCGATCGAATATAACACATATGTATCTTGTCATCTTCACACTACAGAATTTTAATAAAACTTTCAAAATACGTATGAATAAAATCAACACCTACATTTTTTTATTATCTATATCTACGTAGACTTAAGTACAGGGAAAATCCGGCTGTGAAAATTCAAAATTTTAAAAGACATTCAAAGTTAAAAAAAAAAACAAAAATTTTAGATCTCAGATCTACATATCTGTAGATTTAAAAGTAGATCTAGAATTTGAGAAAATTACGCAAGAATGCGATACAGCCTTTTAGGACAGAGGGTGGGGGCAAAACGAATAGCCCCCCCCCCCCTAGATCTGAATGGATCTCGATCGATGAAATCATTTTTCCCGGGATTTTTTAAATAAACAGAGTTGGAGTATAATGAGCCCTGTAAAATTTTTGATAAATTCAAATTTCAAGCAGAAATGGACGACAAAAAATCTTTTAGGCCTTTACGGCTTTAAGAGGCAATACGGACATCGTAGACATAAAACTCAGTAACGGGGAAAAAAATAAAAAAGTAAAGACTTTTTTTTTTAAAGTAACACCTCATAAAAAATAATAGTAAAATAAGGTTTAGTTAATATATATGAAATTTGATTGAATCCATTTTTAATGAAGAAACTTTTCTCAACAGTATAATAACACTTGTTACAAAGTTTATACTCATAAATAAATTTAAAATCATAGCACGAGTTAATTTATAGCTCCATTAATTACACATCAAGTATATGAAGACTAAATCAGTTGGTAATCTAATTTGATTGAATAAATAACAATGTTTTTGATGATTATAATCTATAATAATCAACGAAATATTCAAAGCAAACTGTATGCTTTGATTAAAAGAAAAATGTTTAATAATTTTCGTTACACGGTTGTATAAAGCTCAATTTGCCCTATGGGGGCTATACGTACAATGTCAATATGTCATCTGGACCGTGGGTACACATTTACATGGGCCCTTGAGTTGAGAGAAATCCCTTGATCGTAATGCCGGATCCTTTGGGCGATAGGCATACGGGGTGTGTCTATCACACACGGAATATCAAAATCCGTATAACGAAGACAATTTCTGTGTGATAGTAAAGGATAGAATGATGCGAGCCGGTATATCTGTATGAATTCAAATCTAAGGGAGTGAGAAAATAGTGAAAGAGATAGAGATCAAGTGAGAGTAAGAGAGAGAAAATCAGATGGGGTGAATATAGATGAAAAGAGATCGAAATAGTGTATGGGTTTGTGTCGCGTCAATTTTCCAGGAGCCAGCGCGCGTAATAGCTCTGACGCGGTACGATGGCGCCAGGAAATTGCACGGCAATCATTTCCTCTTGCCTATATGCTTCAAGAGTTAGATATGGCAACAGCTCGTATGTCCAAACTCACTCTCATCACAATTTATATTATTCACACTTATGAAATTGTTTATTTTCTAATACATGACACGTGCAACGCATTGTGTACTAAGTACATATTTAAATAGAGATTATATACTAATATTTTTTCATTTACACTCAAGGAGTTTGCTCCAGGATTTTCATGGATTGATTGACGTGGATCATTGACTGCGTTTTTGACGGATTGTAAACGAAGGGTTTTTCTCACGAGTACAAATAGTGTCTCATTTTACCCTGGTTTCTGTTAAATTGGTTTTTAGAAGTAAGTTTGTTAATTCAACAAAACCAAAATTCAATTAAATATGTATTAGTTAATTTTCACTCTATGAAATGTCAAAACAACAGATTCTGTGTTCAATTATTTGACATAAAATTTGTGTTAACGATCAACACAAACACAATGCGTTGAATTGGTGCGAAAACTTGTGTAGGTCATTTGGAACACACGATTTGTGTTATATTTAACACAAAATTTTAAACTGTGCACTATATAATTGTACATGGCAACATTGAATCTTAAATTTTAACAAAACAAGTCTAAGCTCCTTTTAAGCATACAAACATCTCTTGGCTGTCTGAAATAAAAATCTAAATAAATGTTATTTATTTTCGAAGCATCTCAAAAAATTTAGGTTAAAGAAATTCGGAAGAGAATTCGAGTAGACAGATGATTGAACGTGTCTGGTTTTACAGCGAGTGATGTTAAGAGCGCTAAAAGTACCCAAGTATCAACTTGAACATGAGACACTTGAAGTTGGCATTGTAGCTTCAATTTTTTCACTTTTTTAACTTCTCTATCCTTTCCCTGTTGTCATCTTTTTCGCTTCATTTTTTTTCTCTTTATTTCTCATACGCCATTTTTTGTTGAAAGAACAAAAGCCAACCATTAAACAAGAGAACAGAAAATCTGTACAGGGGAATAGGCCCGACTAATTTTGTTCTTGTTTTTTTCCGACCACTTATCTATTGCTCAGAAAACCTCTTCTGACATATATAAGTACCGTCACATATATATACGCAGACAATTATAAACATCGCAATTATACAGGCTTCGTGTTTTGGTGTTTCCTTTATACCCTTTTTGCGTTACACTCTTTGTTACTCGGTATTCATTTCTTTTTAATTCTACATTTGTATTTTGTATCTTTCTACTTTCTATCAGATGTTTTTTTCTTTATTTGTTTATTTATTTATTATTATACACGTAGCTATATATATTTATTTCAGTTTCAGCGCCTCTGTTTTCGTTTATCGTCTACGAACTTGAACCCTTAGTGAGACTCGTGAGATTAAACGACTCCCTGCTAGTTACATTCAAGCATCCTGGGGATTAGCAGGAGTTGTAGTAAAGGGGACCTCAGTCGCAATGAACCCAGCCCATCATTGCAGTGATGAGAAACTTGCCATCACGAAAACTTAATCAAGACATTTCTTTTAAGGGTGTTGCTGTGTACTTATATAAAAAGACATTTTTAAATACAAGATTAAAGAAGAAAAAAGCCAGATAATATTATGTCAAGTGAGAAAAATAATTAAAATACATCTATTTTAATGAACTGAGTCGATTTATTTTTTTTTAATTGCATTTATAAACGCCAACATTCTCCACTAATTAGATAGAGAGTCCTTCTAATTTTCCATACAATAAAAGTTCTAATACTCTAGATAATTTTTATTATCTTAACCTTAACAATTAGAGGTTTTTTTTATACAGTTTTATAAAAGTGTTACTTTTTATCATAACTTTTAATTTTGAGTTTAAAAAAAAATTAATCTTATTCAATAAATTCAAAATTTTCTATGAAAAATTTCAGTCATTGAGAAAAAAAGTATAATTGGTTTTTTGAAAATATCTATGTAAATATTGAGTTATTTGAAAAAATGTATAAGACTTTATTTGTAGCTGTTAAAATTTGCTAGAAAACAGGTCTTTTAGACTTTTTGTAAAAACAGAATATATACTGAGATATTTTGTGTTTAAGATTTCAAGAATTAGATACAGAAATTAGAAACAAAATATTGCCTACCCGGGAAAAAATAATTTAGATCTAATCAAAAAATGTCTGAAAATTAAATCAAATTCAAGACACCCCGGGACAAAAAAAAAAACTTGATTTTGACTTTTTTGACTTGATTTTGGTTTAATCAACTTGACTTTGACTGCTATTATTGTTTTAACTTGCATTTGACTTCGTTAACTTGATTTTGGCTACACTTACTCTTTTTGACTTCAATATAGGGGAAGGGGGGCAAAACAGGGTACTCCCTAAATTTTATTTAGAAAAAAATGTTATTTTTTAAATGTTTTTTAAACATTCCAAAATCACTTTTGTAAATATAATTTTTTTTTAGCAATTTTTTTATTAAACTTTTTCAAAAATCAAGTGTTAGTTGAAAAATTTTAATGCCTTTTGTTTTATGATAAAAGCTATATTAAAACTTTGTTTTTTTTTTCCTTTGTATCCAATAATCATGTAAAATATAATTTTTCTTTATGTAAATTACTCACAAAAAAATTTAATTTAATCAAATTTATTTAAAATCCAGAATTTTTTTTTTTTTTACCTTTTCCTTAAGTACCTCGTTTTGCTCCTTCCCTCCCCTAACTTTTTTAACTTTTAAATTTAAGTCAACGAACTCAAATCCAAGTCAAACTTGACTTGAATTTGACTTAGTTAGCGTAAATCGATATTAATTAGGACAACTTAGTCAAAAGTAAGTCAAAACCAAATAAGTTTTCATATCTTAAAAAATATGTTTTTCTTTTATTAAAAAAAGGAACTTAAACTTGACTTGCTTTTGTCTTTCTAGACTCGATTTATTTTGAATTTTTAAAATTACGCCAAAATCAAATTATTTTTTTGACCCGGGTTAAAATTGCCTAACCAAGAAAAAATAATTTAGATCTAATGAAATTTCAACGGCTATTTAATTGTCTAAGAAACTACTGAAAGTTTTTTGCTGATACATTGAGGAACTAATGAGTTTCATTTAAAAATTAAATCAAATCCCAGACACAGCATTGCTAAAACTGGGTTTAAAAATACTATTTATGTTGATTTCGCATATATATGTATATTTATTTCACGCCTTTTGTACCAGTCATGTATCATTAACTTTTTTTTTTAAACGTATATTAAATATATATTCATAAATACGGCAGCGAATCATTAATTTTTCATTTCTTTCCATTATAATATCATGGTAATTTTAATAAATCATATTTATAAAAATAGAATGCTGAAATAAGGTGTGAAATTCCTCGAAACAGATTTAAATTTATTTATATAAAATATTTTCTTACTATTAAAATAACTCTTATTGACATTTTTAAATAAATATATAGGACTGGCTAAAATGGGACACTCATAAAAAATTCACTTTCTTGCCTTTTAATATGCAAAATATTTTAATTTTTGCTAAAATATATTTTAACAAATATGTCAAATATCTCATTGCTATGAAAACAAAAATTTTTCGTTATTCAGAATAATTATTTTTTTAAATATTTATATAAAAATAAAAATATTAACAAGAATGTTGATTTATTCTTGAATATTTTATTCCAGTAATAAATTACAATTTAAAACTATTTTGGCGAAACAAAAAAAAAAAAAAAATTTCTATTCTGACAAACCCAACTCTGGTATTTTAAATTTATTTCATCAGTTTCAAGTGAAACATTGTCGATATTTATATTAAAAATTTACGGAAGGCATAAATAAACATTTTGAAAAAAAAAAAAAAAAATAAAATAAAAAATAAACGTAAGCTTTATTTTAAAAATTAAAGCGATTGATTTCCATGAAAATCGGAATGGAAATCGCGGGTCCACTTGTATTGACCAAACGGTCGGCTATTGTGTATGTTGTTTACTGTCATGTAGGAATAAACACGAGGCAAACGCGTGTCGTTGTTGATATTATTGATAGGTAGATATCTACCGTATTGAGACAGCAAAAGCGCCAAAAGTTGACTGACTGGTGGATGAAGTGGAGTATTGTAGCCTTTGTTGGTGAGAAACCAATCGAGGGATGTGATTCCAGCGGTGGCTAGTAGAATATCCCTTGTCAATTTTTCACGATTTATCGTACTGCTACCGTCCTCCACAATACTGGTTGGTTCGTGTTGCTGATGGTTTATGGATGACGTCGTATGTTTTGTTGACGTACCAATGACACTACTGTTTTCAGGATCAGCTTTCACATATTCATCAGCGACCTCATAAATTGGCCTTGTGTTTTTATCGAGACCTTCGTCAAACCATTAAACCGAATAAACATTAAATATATGCTATATTTTTTTAAAGGCACGTTGATGATGGGGTAATACGGTATACGCTGTGTAAAATTTCTACAATTTTCAAGGATAATTGGACGCAGATAAGTACAGACAAAAAAATAAATTCATACTGAAGGTAAATATTCTGGATTCAAGAAAATTTTTTTGAAAACTTCGATTTTTTCGGATAAATAGAAATCTCTAACCAAAACAAATTTTCTTAGCTCAAGAAAATTTTTACTTGGTTCCTGGAAACGTTTGTTATACAAAATATTTTCTTGATTCAAGATTTCAAAGAACTTTTTATCTATTACTCCCGTATGCCCGTATTCCTGAATTATTAAAATAACGTGTCAACTCACAAAAATTTGATTTTTGTACCAAATGATTGCTTAGTAACTAGAAATTTTTTTTGAGTAGTTTTAGCATTGAAAAAAAATTTTTTGAAATCGTTAAATAAAAAAATTGTTGACTCAAATAAATTATCTGGGATAAAACTTTTTAGAAAATCGAGTTAAGTAACTTGAGTTTAAATACTAGATTGAAGAGGGCTAGATATTAACTAGAATTCAAATTAAAGTAATTTCGTCCCCTTTCTGGGTAAATCTCGTAACTGCAAAATTCGAATTTTTTCATAAATCGGTCAAAACATCTATTCTGTTACACGTGCGTTAATGGGAATATTAAAATTCAAAAGTCTCTCGAACATTTTGTTATAATTAGTAAATTTTGAAGCTTTTTCACGCAACAGCAGTAATAAAGAATGTTTTTCACTCATAATTTTAATTATGAAAAAAAAGTAGTTACGAGGTTTACCCAGAGAGGGGACGGTTTGTTACGTTATTGCAACAAATAATAAATTTTTTTGTAAATAACTCTACGTTACAATATTTCTGCTGTAAGTATTTTAGTAATAGTGTCAAATTACTTGAAATTAATTGGATTTAATAGACAAATATGATTAGTAATTTTGAAAAACCGAGTCAAGTCTTGACACGCTTTTGATAATTAGATTTGCTATATTATATTTCGTAGTTCAAAATTTTAGTTCATTTTTTATGAATCTGCTTATTTTAGATCCTCAAATTATATTTTTTTTTTTTGACAATTAATTAATAAAAGCAAATGGAAATAAATCGCGCTCGAATAATTGCGAGATAAATTTTATTAAACATAGTTTTAAATATTTGAACGCAATTTTCTTAAAATGACGTCAATGTTAGTTGACACGTTATTACTTATCTATGTCCAACTGTCATGTAAAATTAATTAATTTTAAATTAATATCGATTTGTTCAGATAATCAACAGAATTAAAGCATAATCTTTAATGAAAATACGTGACTTTTTAAAAATATATATTATATATGATTAATAAAGACACTGAGTTGAATTTTAATTAAAAAAATTTTAAAATACAGTACTAACTTTTTTTTTTAAATATTAATTAATTTTTCATAATTATGAGTTTATTAAAGTCTTGCTGTGAAATTTATCGTATTTAAAAACTAATTATCCATGAAAAAAAAAAATTTTATATTAAAATTCCGGTTTTTAAAATAACTAACAGCTTTAAAATTAAAATTAATTGACTTATGGACAATAAAGAAATAATTATTTAAATAAAATAAAATAAAATAGACCGTGGTTTTAATTTTTATGACATTTGTCACTAAGAGATTTCATAAATATATAAATAAGTTACTTTACATTTGATTTTTTTGTAACTGATTTCAACTTGAGAATAGCCGAGTAATTCGCTATAAATTCCAAGGATAATTTGTAGCAGAGTAAAAATGTCTTAAATCGCTGCTTGTTTTCTATTTTTTACCTCAAAGTATTCTTGTTTTATTGAATGCAAAAGCAGGAAGCTTTCAAATACAAAAAAACCTACTTACTGTTAAATGGTAGGGGAATTACTCCTGGATATCTGTTTGATCCAGTTGGTAAATACAGACGTGATGGTTTTGGTGTTATTATTTTTGTGTTAAATGTACTTGGGCGCCAGCTGGTAATGGGCAATCCATTCCCCAGGGTTAACGATGACAGTATGATCTATTCTTGATGCAAAATGAGAACCAATAAGTATTAAAGTCAGTAATTATCTGTCAAATGAATAAATCAGCCACAAGATATTTACCAGAAAATGATAATTCACGTTAATCATTTCTATACTTCTGATGCGAGGACGAAAACGAACGTCAACTGGAGATTCGTGATGAGCGAAAGACGTATTTATATGAAAGTACTGAGATTACTAATGGAAATGTCTTGTTTAACACCGGAAATGATAGCAATGTTTGTTATAAATACCTACTTTCATGACTTTTGAATTTTCTTTTAATTGATTTATGGTGTAATGGCATAGATTAGTAGCATTAAATTTTATATTAAGAGTGAAAAGTTTCTTTTACCATTTATTTGCTTGTTTAAAAATAAAATTTCACTACTTCCATTACACAATTTGAATAAGAGATATTATAATCGAAGTTTGATTCAAATTTGAAAGCGTAGAAGGTAACTTATGTTAGTAAAATAAAAACGATTTTATTTTTATCGAGATTTGATAAATCAGTTACCCAACGTCAAACTGACACAGATGCCCCTGATAGTAAAGTTGGCAGCAATTATTTAGCTCAACCAACAGTCAAATTAAAGCATATATTTGACGTATACGTGAGATGGAAATAAAGGTAGCGAAAATTAACTTCGATAAGAATTCTCTAGATAATCAACAATTAAACTCAAAAATAGATATGAAACATTTGACATCTCGATGACGTCTAGTACACAGAAAAAATTTCATTAAAATTTTTTGCTCTCTCCCGCATGTAAAATTACCCATAAACTTGATGTCAAATAGCAGCTTTAATTTTACGTCAAATTAACATGTTATTTAACGCATATGAGAGCTAAAACGTTTAACTGAAATCTTTGATATGTACTGTCCGTCATCGAGATGTCAAAAGTTTAACTGAAATCTTTGAAATGTACTGTACGTCATCGAGATGTCAAAAGTTCCATTTCAATTTGAGCTGAAACTCTGGTTATCTAGGAAACTAGCGAAAACCTTACTGTTGCAACTTGTTGTCAAATTGAACCCAAAAATTAGCATTTCCATAAGTTGACGACGATTGGATGCTAAATTTCTAAGAAAGTCAATGGCAAAAGTCAGCATTCCATTGGGTGACTAAAAATTAACAACAATTTGCTGTCAACCGTTACAAAGGTTGAAGTTGTCGACAGAATGTCGTCAACTTGATTGCAACTAATTGACATCGATTATCTAGTTACCTACGGTTAAGAATCTCAATAACCAAGTTGACGGTAAAATGACATCAATCTACTGCCGCAACTTGACTGCAATAAGTACGCATTAGCTGACAATAACTTGCTGACAATTTTAAGTAACATTTTTTGAAAAATTTTTTTTTTTGAATAAACTGCTGTCGTAGTACTCATTTCAGTTAATAGTACAGTGAAAAGAAAACATCTATTATTTCTTTCAAGCTCTGTCTAACAACTGCAAGACTCGTTTACTAAATAATTTTTTATTTGTTTCAATAACAGAATTATTTAATAACTATTTCAATCCTCTATGCTTAGCAATGGATTTATTACCTTCAGTTTAATGTTAGTTATTAAAATGATAAAAGAAAAAAAATAGTAATCATCACTTTGTAATTATAAAAATCGCAGTATTAAAAGTGATTTTAAAATGTATATAATTTTTTCAAAAACATTCGGATGAAAACGATCATTGTATAAATTTTTGAGAAGAAAATTAAGAGCACTTTGAAACGAGTACCATCATGACATACTTATTTTTATTTATTTAAAAAATATATATCAATTTATTTACATGAAATAAAATAAGTATACATTTTTTAAATTATAAAAAGTAACTGTACCATGTTGGTACTCGTTTTAAAGTACTTTTCATTTTCTATGAAACCCTATGTTCAAAATTCGTTTTTTTTTAAATTTGTAGAAAAATTTAAACACGGATTAATTATTTACATTAATAAAATTAATATTGTAGAATTCTTTGAACAAGAAATTGGAAGCTTTCTTAAATATATATGACATCCTTGTGTTTATATATTCAAAAGACACAAATTAGTTCATTTATATGAAAGAAAATAATGAGTTTGAATGTAACAGATATAAGACAATTTATAAATTGTAAATAAATAATGAAATTAAAAAAAATGCGCGTACTTATATTAGAATTATCTAAATACTAGTTTTTAAATTTTTATTTTACTCATTTATTTTAAAATTTAAATAAACTGAAAATTGTCAGCTACACTCACACTCATAATAAAATATATGATAAGTGTGAATGTAACAGACATCGGACAAATTTAAAATTATTAATAAAAAGAGTAAATAATTAATAAAATTAAATTTTAAAAAAATGGGCATTTAAACAATTTTGAAATTAACAAGTGCATTTTTTATAAATATTATTTTTTCATTTATTTACTGGATTTATTTATAATTTTAAATTTGTCTGATGTCTACTAAATTCACACTCGTAAATATATGTACATTTTTCGAATTATTACGAATAAGTATCCCATGTTGGTACTCGTTTTCAAAGTTCAGTAATAAATTTTTTATAAATCTGTCAGAAGTAATTATTATTGAAATTTTTATAAAAATATGTAGAGATCATGACGATACTAAAATTAGTAGACGTCTAATAATTTTTTGATTTTTTTAAAAACGATAAATTAAAAAAAAAATATATTTTAAAAAATTGCACCTGTAGTTTTTAAAATTCACTACATATGCATATTTTTATTTTTTATTTTTTCGTAATTTATTTATTGTGAAAAAAAAATTCAAAAATTCTTGATTGTCTACTAACCTCAGGATCATGATCATTAATCAGTTAAATTACAAAAATGATTATTTTTATTAAATTTTTTCATAAATTATAAATAAATATGAAGTGATTATATTATATATTAATTCACTTACGTTAATTTAAATAATAACTTACTTGAAATTTATTAATTATTGTGTCAATTGTCAATAATTAAATAAAAAATTGACATAAATTATTAATGCCAACGCTTTGATTAAATTTTCCTCATTATTCATCATAATTTCGTTCCATTCAATGATATATTTAAATAAATTAATTATTAGTAAATGAAAAAAAATAAATAAACGTGTCAGGTTTGTTGACAATTGCGCCATATTGAATAAAGCACCGCCATTTAATTAAAACCCGCGGGAGAGTTAAAATTCAAATTTTTTAAATAAAAGTTTTTATATTAAATAAAGTGATGAAATTATTATAAAATATAAAAAAATATGAATTACTTAATAATTTTTTGACGAAAAGTTAAAAAAAAAATTGTCATTTAAAAATTTTTTAAAATTACTCACTCTTCCCGCCATTTTCTTTCTCCGCGCCAAGTGCTCGTACATCACCACCACAAATTAATTAAACACACAAACACTCACTAAAAAAATCAAACTAATAAAACTAATTAATCACCAGAGTATAAAAAACACTTGAGAATATTATTTTTAATAAAAATATGAAATTTCTAAATTTTAATTCGCATTCTAAAATTACGACAACGAACATGGCGTTAAAATATCACGAGCTAAGGCGGCACTAAACTTCACTTTATTTCACTTCTAACACTCACTGACACTGAATTTAATACTTAACAATTTTTTTTTAAAAAATCAATAATTTAAAAATAAAAATTTATTTATTATCGAGTAGCAGATTAATTGAATTAATTATTTTAATGATTCTGAAATTAGCAGACAATTAATAATTTTCTGATTTTTTTTTTACAAATAAGTTACAAAAAAAAAAAACTATTAAAAAATTGCACATATAGAAAATTAAAAAAACTATAAGCGCAATTTTTTAAAATATTTTTTTTTTTTTTTAAATTTATCGTTTTAAAAAAATCAAAAAATTATTAGACGCCGGCTGACTTCATGACAATAAAATTAGCAGACATTTAAAAATTTTTGGTTTCTTTTTAACAAATAAATAAATATTAAAAAAATATTTTGAAAAATTGCACGTATAGTTGATGAAATTTCTGACATGTGCATTTTTTTAGAAATATTTTTTTTTCATTATTTATCTGTTCAAAAAAATTTTTTAAATTTCAAATGCCTGCTAACTTTCCTATCATGCTGACTTCAGTATCGTGAGTTAAACCGGCACTGAATTTCACTTTATTTACAACTAACACTCACTGACACTGAATTTAATATTTAAAAACTTTTCTTATTTGAAAAAAGTTTCAATTTAAAACTATCAATGTATTTATTATCGAGTGGCTGAATAATTAAATGAATTATTTTACTGGGTTCCGATGACAACGACAATGACAGCGTCCATTAGGCGGGAGACGAACTGACTGTGGACGGTTCGAGAAGCTTCTGCGCGCGCGCACCCTAAACATACATGTACTACGCAAGTCATTTCAACAGTCGCTACAACTGCGCAAGTGTTTTGTGTCTATCTTCAGCTTGCCATTAAAATAATTCGGGCTTTGTCTAGTTCGTGATTAAATAAATAAATTTGATGTTTTTTTGTTTAAATCAATAAAAACTTCCGTCTCTAAATAATTTTTACAATCTAACGAATACTTTGTGATAATAATTTGATCGGTAATTACATTATAAATAGTCAAAAAAATCATATAATTATTACGTTCTATATTTTCCATTGTCTAACGACCGGCGTTTATTGTCATTTGTTTGATTGATTTAAAATTCGTGTAATTGTTTTTTATTAATTATTATTAATATATGAAAGTGTTTAAAAATTGTCAGTGATCAAATGTGTAAAATAGTGAACGTTTTTGTAAAGGGATTAGTGTCAAAAATAATAAATTTTTTTTTTTTTATTTAAATTTCTTTATGCCGCCATTTTTAAAAAATTTATTCGTGTTATTTTTATTTTTAAATTACAAATTGTGCGTTCAAAAGTGAGTGGTGTTTGATGATTAATATCAGTGTTTAAGTCTGTGTTGATAAGTTTACAGTAAAAAATTTTGTGTTAAAATAAAAAAAATCTGGGGGTTAAAAATGGTCCATAAAATATTTGTTATTTTTTAACACAAACTATTTGTGTTGAAATTTTGACAGAAAATTCGAGTATAACGAGAAGTGAATTGTACATTTTTTAAATGTCAGTGGTGAGTCAAAAAAATATTTACTTTTACATTTTATTTCTGTACCATAGATTTACAGTAAATATAATAATGATCCTGAAGATAGTAGACAATTTTAAATTTTCGAATTTTTTTTTTAGCAAATGAATTGCAAAAAAAAATAAAAATAAAAATATGCACATGTAGAAAATTAAGAAATCTATAAGTGCAATTTTTTAAAATATTTGTTTTTTTATAATTTATTGTTTTGAAAAGAAATCCAAAAATTATTTGACGGCGGCTAACTTCAGCCATAATATAATATGATCCTGAAGTTTGTAGACAATTAACAATTTTTGGATTTTCTTTTCAACCATTTAATTAGAAAAAAAAAAAAAATTAAAAAAAAGCACATGTAGAAAATTCTAAAAACTGTAAGTGCATTTTAAAAAAAATTTTTTTTTTTATCATTTATCGTTTTGAAAAAAATCCAAAAATTATTAGACGTCAATTAACTTTATTATCATAAAATATAATTGATAGGGAAGGAAGGGGAAAAACGGAATACTTAAGGAGATACCAATCTTTGGGGGCTCAACAAATACGTTAAATATTTTTTTTTTTTATGATATTCAAAGTGAGAAAAATTTTCAGCTGCCGTTAAAAAACAAATTTTTATTTTTTGCGGGCAAAATGGTGTACCCGTTAAAAAAATTACAAAAAAAAAAATTTCTGGAAATTAAATGAATTTGATGAAATTACTTTTTCTCATAAGTAATTTACACAAAGAAAAATTACATTCCACATAATTATTAGATGTAAAGGAAAAAAAATTTTTAAATAAATTTTATCTTAAAACAAAAGTTATCATAATTTTTTGACTGAAACTTTCAATTTTTGAAAAATATTAACAAAAAAAATTCAAAATAATGCTCAATCTTATTTACAAGTGATTTTGGAATTTTTAAAAAACATTTTAAAACAAAAACTTCTTTTATAGATGGGGGTACCCCATTTTGCCCCCCTACTTCGCTTTGCACGCCCCACCCCTACATTATTTGGAGGTTATCAATAGCAACAACAATCATTTAACATTCCACAATTTTTTGGCATCAAATAATGTTTTTATTAGTCAAGATTTAAAAAAAACATCCATACCATTTCTAAATAGTAAATCAATAACTATTTCAATACAAAAATCAACAACGGCCAAAAAATAATTTTAATATTACATGACATAATTTGAAATTATAACCAAATCTTTTTTATTAGTATTATTAACATTCTAGCTTTTAGTAAAAGGTAAATTTAATGTATTAATAATCAAAATTTTTAAGTTAAATTGACATTGACAAAATATCGATTTCACTTTCATTTTTCTAACAATTCTTCATGAGAATCGATTGACTTTTTAACATAAACTTTGTGTTAATTGTAAAGTAACACTTAATAAATGTTGATGTCAATTTTTGTACTAATTAACACTTTATAAGTGTTAGATAGTAAATCTATTTAAAATTTTCAGGGAACACAGTGAATAGTGTTAATTTAATACAAAATAATCAACATAAAAAATTTAACACGGACCGTTTTTAACACATACACAAAATTTTTCTCTGTATTTAATCTGTGTTGATTTAATTACTTCGTTCCCGAGTTCAGCTCCAATTAATTCATCACGAAACTGCAAAAGGTAATTTTTTTTTCATTAAAAATAGACAATTAAAAGCTAGAAAATGTATACTATATAACGTTTTTGAGTTTCTTAAGCTCTATAACAACGAAAATTTTTAGGACTGACTCAAAGAGTCAAATGTTTTTCAGACTTTTTTTTCAACTATTTTAATTTATGTGACAGTTTTATGTATTTTTAAATGTAATTTTACGGCTGATTGCTTTTAAAATACTTCTTTTTCTTTTGTATTCTATGATCGTTATAGCACGAATTTTTGTTTTAAAAAAAAAAGGAAAATGGAAGTTTCTGGTTTCGGTCCGATTTTCGGAATCCGAGTCTTCCACAGATCTCGACGTTTTGAGGTCTTAGGAAGTTTTTTTGACTGTTTTCCTTCTATTTCCCATCTCAACAATCTAAATCGGTTCATTTGTTCAAAAAAAATCGTCGAATGAATTTCGAAAAAGTGTTTTTTTTCTAATGACATCCAAATCGTTGAACTAATCGATGACAGTTTTTTTTTTAACGTTAGCAGTTCAAAAATTGCGTCGAATTTCACCTTGAACATTAATATGGGTTCATTATTTCGAAAGACATTGGTGATAAAAAATTAAAAACCAACGATTAACTTCTTTTTTTATTTTGTTATCGTTTATTACTTGAAATTTCGCAATGGAAGGTGCGATATCACTAGTTTTAAGCTCAAAAAGCACAAAAATGTATTAACAACAGTATTTTCGAGTTCAAGAGCTCGAAAATAGCCGGAAGTTTTGGGGCTGGCCCGCAGAGTCAGGAAGTTTGCAGATTTTTTTAAAACTCTTAATTACATAATGTTTCAAAGTTTTATTTCAGTGTTATATTATTTTTAACGACGTTTATGACAAGATATGTATATCGATGAACACTAACCAAAGTCATAAAACTATTAAAAAAATATCATCATATATTACGAAATTTCATATTGATATATATAGATTCGTTAACGAGTCAAAAAGTACTTAAAAAAAATCAGTGTCAGACTATTATCAATTACGACAGTTATCAGAACAGTTTTGTGCAATTCATTTCTTCCCGTAAAAGATTAATATTGCGTTTTTTATTATTTGTAAAAATGCTACTAAAGTGGTTAATTATATATTTACACATACTCCATTCATTAGTTTGCAATAACTTAGTAGAAGCTTGTGGATGTCAGCCTCGGTCATACAAACCATATTTAGAACGACCAAAATTTTTAGTGAAATTGGCAAATTCTCAAAAATTAAGTGATCTTGCGCTTATCGGTACTCATGCATCATTTTGTTATAATCTGCCAAACACAGAGATACAAACACAAGATTTGAATATTGTACAGCAATTAAAATATGGAATACGTGTTTTAGATATCAGTGTTCGTCCCCAATTTAATATATTCGAAATTTATCCGTTTAATTATTCGAAAATTTTTAATTTAGATGATGCAATAGAAATAGCTAATAAATTTCTGGATTCTAATCCTGGCGAGCTTATAATTATGCATATAAATCAAGATCATCCCTCTACACACGATTTAACCTTAAGTAATTGTGATATTATGAATTTTTACCTAAACGATATTTCCAATGGAAAACGATTGGTGAAAAATTGGCAGCTCAATGATACTATTGGACAGCACCGTGGAAAAATTTTATTAGCCAGTACGGATCATTCATTTGACAATTGTACTTTTTATATGGAGGATCATTGTTTAATTCAGAATAATAAGGTGATTCAAAAAAAAAAAAAATCGATTAGTATTGAACAGAAATGGTGGCATATTTATCAATTAAAATTGAAAAGTTCAACTGGTTCTTATAAATGTTATATAAATGATTTGAGTCTTTTCGATGGTATTCATAATCGGCATCAGATTGCAAGAGATGGTGGTTTCACCTATCTCAACGGCTGTGCTAAACCATTGAACGATTTGCTAACCCAATCTTTCACCAACCCACATCGTGCTTTGATTATTGTACTGGCTGATTATCCTACTCAAGAGTTAATGGACGCAATAAATAACAGCAATTTGTCCTAATTCAACTTGGCGTTCTGGTTGGCATGATATTTATAAGTCTTATATTGCATACCTAATAAGAAAAGTGAGACATTTTAATACGGATATATAATCTTTTCCCCGTGTAGAGAATAGTGGCAAACACGCAGATTAAGACTTTTTAATTACCAGTGACCCGTTAAAAAATTTCTTCAAATTTACTGCTATCGAAATTCATGTATTTTAAAAGAAGCACATACTTTGGATGGGTCAATAGGACATACTTGTTTTCGCAGTGATACTACATCCCAATTTGTTTTTTTTTCATTCTTGCTTTAGGCTTGGGTCGACTTTTACAAACGCTATTTAAAATTCCCAACTTTTCAACCAAAGTGTGCCATCTACTATTTTTTCCCTCTAATCGTCGCAAAGATTCAACTTTTTCCCTGATGGATCCTACGGTAATTTACCATAAAATTGTGACAAACCCGCGGTATTTTACCGCAATTCGCCATAAAACGCCGTAAATTATCCTATAGCCCTGTCAATTACCGCAGAATACCGTAAACTACTGTAAAATGCGGCAAATTTTCCGTAGAAATACCGTATTCAACGGTAAATCACGGCAGAATGCGGTAATTTACATTAAAAAATATTAATAATGGAACTATAAATTCGGAATTTCTTATCATAAAAAATATTAATTTAAACTTAACACACAAAAAGTAATTATCTTGTAATAATATTCATATGTATTCGAAATGGAAATTATAAATAAATTGCATTATAAAAAATATACTTTTTATATTGATCAGTTATGTCAACTTATATAATTACTTAAAATTATATTAAAACTTTTTTTTCTATAAAAGTTTTAGTCGCAACATCTTATAAATTTATTTTTAAACATACAAGGTTTTTTTACACAGGTAATAATCATTTAAAAAAAATTTATTGTTATAATGATAAGCACCTCATCGAATTAGATAGACGAATATTTAGGTCATAAAGGAAATAAAATTTATCATTAATGGATAATTACCTTAACTAATCGTGAAAGAGAAAAAAGTATAACAAGCATAAGTTTTTTTGTATCAATTAAATTTTATCATGTTATTAATAACTTTTTAATCGCGTGACTTGAACGATATTGGAGTCTAATTAGATATATTTATGGAATATCAATTACAGCGTTGTTAGCTTCTTAAATTTATGTGAAGTAAATAAATTATTCAGTATGTTGTTAAAGCAGTGCATTGTCATATATTTTATATTATATTTAAAAATAAGTAATAATACAATAGAAACATGTAGTTGTAAAACGTTTACACACAAACCGTACTCAAAACGTCTAAAATATTTAGTTAAACTGCCTAACTCTAAAAAAATAAATCAATTATCTCTTATTGGTTCTCATGAGTCATTATCGTTTAGTATTAATAATGAAGAATTACAAACACAAGATTTGGATATTTCCCATCAATTGAAGTATGGAATTCGGGTTTTGGACATTGGATTACGTGCTCAATCAAATATACTTATTTCATACGTAGATAAAACTATGACCAGTTATCAATTAGTAGACGCATTAGTGGACATAAATGAATTTCTTAACGATAATCCAGGTGAATTTGTAATAATGATCATACGCCCTGTTTTATCCCCGACATTGGATGTTACCAGAAGTTATTGTGACATTGTTAATTTCTTTATTCGTGCAGTTTGGGGTGGATCACGTATCATCAAAAATTGGCAACTCAATGACACTATTGGACAGTATCGTGGTAAAATATTACTAGCTAGTTTTCACAATTCATTTGATGGATGTGCATTCAATTTGAAAAATAATTGCGAGATTCAAAGTGATCATATTAATAACAAAGACAATACGATTATCGGTATTACAAAGAAGTCAGTGTTGATCCATCAGTTGATAAAAGAAAGTTTTTTTAAGCCTTTTAAATGTTATATTAATGACATTAGTTTTTTTTTAGCTGGTCATAATCGTGTTGACATTGCTAAAAATGGCGGTTATTATGATCAAACTCGTTGTTCTCGGCCACTTAATGATATAATGACTGAAAGTTTTGATGTTCCGCATCGCGCTTTAAGTATTGTTCTGGCTGACTATGTTACTCAAGAATTGATTGATAAAGTAAATGACAACAACTTTTCTTTATAATTTTGGCGTAGCTGATGGCTATAATATCCATAAAATAAAACTATAATACAAAATTTTAATATTCTAAAATGTTATTAATTTGCTGTAATCAACTAAATAATATTACTAAAAGAAGTCATTATACTTTTTTGTTTTAATTAGTTGACAGTTTTAAAAATTTGATATCGATACAATACAAAAAGATATATTTTTCATACTTACGGAGCTTCCACTCGATATTAGAATAAAGTACACGGAGAAACCAGTCCGAAAAATAGTTTAAAAATTAAGATACTTTTGGAAAAATTTTTATGATTGCATATTAGATAATAAAAATTGTAATAATAACAGTAAATAAATATAATAATTGTATCGCTAGCAAAGTAATTTCAACGTCTTTTAGCCACCATGCAGAATTTCAGGGAAGTTATTAAAATTAATGATTGAATAATCATGAGGTTATTTCGTTTGGACCCGGCAAGGTTGTTAATGAAAAATTTAAAAAACGATGATTGCAACCAACATGTAACATTATATTTGAAGTTACATGAAAAATAAATACATCAATGATATTTAATGACTATTCAATAGATTTGTATGCATATATAAGAAGAATAACGATAATTAATTTGAATATTTTTCGAGACAAATAAAATACATAGGACAATATACTTATAAAATCTTGTGTCACTTGTGAGAACAAAATATATGGCGCCTACTGTGTGTGCTCTAAGCACATATTATTGGCGACAGGTTTATAGTTATGTCGACATACACACTGAAAATTGTTACAAACGGAATTTTCAATAGAACACTGCTCATCCTTCCAGCAAATTCCACCCAAAATAGGCAAACATGATGATAAGCTCAATGCAACATTGTTTTCTTTACAAACACACTTTTCATCTTTTGAGCATTTTTCATGCCATGGCTCTGCACACTCTAAATTATTGTTACAAGAATATAGCAAATGTGCTGGAAAAAAGATGTAAAAAATATAGTAGTTGAATTTTCAGTCATATATTTGAGAGAAGGAGGCCAAAACCATATTCCATGATGACCACTTGTCATAAAATCATAGAAAAAAATATCTTTGTCATTTTCATGTTTCTAGACTATAAATGGATCTTAGTGCAGTTACATATCGAGGCAAACCGGACCCATAATAAAAAATTGAAAAGTTTTGAAAATATAATTGCTAGGTATTTTTTTGTTTGTCAAAGTCAAAATAGTTGTTTTGTTTTATAATAAGCTAATAACGCCTTCAATAGGCAGTCTTGTTCTCCTTTCTCTCATTTTTATTTCATGTAAATTAAAAAATGATACTCACTTATCATACATTGATTACTAGAAATAGCTGTAGCATTTGTTTTACATTTGCACGTGTTGTCAATACATAAAGAGAAATCCATTTGACATTCTTCATCCTTTAAACAAGGGGCATTCAAAGAAGCCATACAAATATATTTATTCAAAGCATAATAGTTTACGTCACAAGCACAAATTTTGTCGACTGAACATTTCGAATTTTTTATGTATTCACAATCCTCATCTGCTTCACAAGGTTTTCCTAACGGAGCTTTGCAAATAGAAACAAAATTATTAAATAGAATACAAGTGAAATAAACTATCACATAAGTACAATTTGAATAAATTAAAGCATTTAAAAACATAGTAATATTTACATACTCGGTTTACATGTATGATTGAATATCGCCGAATAACCAAATTTACATTGACAATTATTTGAAACACAAATCGAATTTGCAACTATACAATCGTCATCAATTGTACAATCACTGTTTAAAAATGTTGCACACTTTTTATTGTCTGATGCAATATAATTTTTCTTACAAATACACTTTCTATTAAAACATTTCGAATTCCTTATTTTAATGCAATCTTCATCTCCATAACAAAATTCTCCCAAATGTGCTGTCGAATAAAATAAAATTAAATACTTAAAAAAAAAAGTAGTAAACAATTCTTCATTGAAAAATTATCTATTAGTTCAACTATGATGTATAAAGACTCGAATATTTCTAGTACATTGAAGTTAAGAAAGACTAGAAATTAATTCTTATTTAATTTATACTCTGATTTCTAAACTTACTTTTTTAATTTTGTAATAAATAAGTGCTTTTGTAGCCTAAAACAGCTAAAGCTCCACTTTTAATATATTATACTTACTTGGCACACAGTGGTTATAACTATCACTGACGTACTTAGGTTTACATTGACATTTATTATCAACACAAGTTGAATTGTTTGTCGCACAGGTAATTGTTTCTGTACAAGAAGAATTCAACTGTGGTGCACACATATTTCCATTTACTGCAATATAATTTGAATAACAAACACATAAATTATGCCTCGAGCAATGCGAATTTATTATGTCGTCACAATCAATATGATTATAACAGATTTTATCTAATTTATCTGAAACATATAATATTAATAAGAAAATATGGAATAATACTTTTGGAGACTAACACATATGCGAATTTTACAATATTGAACTATCCCAAAACTCCAACTGAATCCAATCATAGGTGACAAAGTCTGTCTGTGGTACGTTCAACTGGATCATATTGGAATCTTAAGATACAATATTGTGAGCTCATAGTTTTTTTGATTTTGTTTGATGTTACCATTTGTTGCAAAAAAAAAAGCTTTAACACTTACTTGATACACACTCTTGATTAAATTGGGGTATATAATTTTCTAAACATTGGCATAGGTTATTATTACAATTGGAATTATAGACAAGACATTCTTTGTGCTCATTACATTGACCTCCAATTAGTGGTAAACATATGGAACTATCGAATTCTGAGTAATTCGACTTGCAAACGCATTTATTAGTATCTGAACATTCTGAATTTGATATTTTATCACAATCTTTGTCATATCTGCAATATTGTCCTAAAAAGACTAACCACAAAAATAATAATTAATTTTCGAATTGCTTAGAAAATTTATTTCCTTTTTTTAACACTTAAACTCACTCGGTACACATTCATCTACTGAACGTGGCGAATAACTATGGGAACAAATACATTCATTATCAAAACACATTGAATTTTCAGTTTTACATTCTGCGTGTTCGGTACAAAATCCTCCTAATAGTGGTGCGCATGTTGTTGCATTCAGTTGTACATAATTTGACTCACAAATACATTTATCAGCATTTGAACATTTTGCGAAAGGAATCACACTACAATCTTTATCTTGAGTACATTCTTTTTCTAAATAGGCTAAAACCAATAAGTAAATTAGTTGTTCATTCATACAATTGATGGAATCGATTCTTCTGCACTGTAAGAAATTTTGAGTCCGCGATGTAGTGTAAATGATTTGGTGTTAGAATTTTCAATACTGTCGGTGTGAAAGTTACGCGACGCACGGTGTTAAACTTTGGACCGTGTGAACTATAGCGTTTACACGAGTGGTGGTGTCAATGTATAAGTTCTTTGTTAAAAGATTTACATCAATAATAATAATGACATACTAGCACTGCAGCCTGCATATTATTTGATAATTTTTCACGACAGATTTTATTATTTGACAATATTTGAGGTGATAACACTGAACGGTGTGAACAAAATACATTCATGCCGTGTTAAAAGTACACCGCCTAATAATTCACACCAAACAGACCGCGTAAAGCCCTCCGAGACCACTTTTAGGCCAAAATTTTTTTACAGTGCGATATAAGTTTCGATATTTTATTTATCTTACTCAATACGCATTCATTAATAGATCGCTGCGAGTAGCTAAATTTACATTGACATTTATTATTAATACAAACAGAATTATCTGTTATACATTGTTCGTTATTTATGCAACGTTCATTAAGCAATGGTGCACACTCTGAGACATCTGCTTTAACATAATTTGTGTTACAGACACATCGATGATCATTTGAACATTTTGCATTGGAAATTAATATACAGTCATTATCATTGACACATAATTGATTGAGTTCCGCTAAAAATATAATGACAATGGCAGTTAATAATGTGAATTTTATTTTATCCATTTTCAACCAATTACTTACTGGGAATACATTGTCCATTTGAAATATAAATGTAACCAGGTTGACACATGCATTGACCGAACCAACAATTGGAATGTTTGAAAACACAATCATTATTGGTGAAGCATTGTCCACCTATACTTAATGCACAATTTGTTTTATTGAAAGCAAAGTACTGATCTTTACAACGACACGTTTTTTCTTCTGAACATTCGGCAAATGCAATTTCAGTACAATCAGTAGACATTTCACACGGTTCATTCAAGTGTTCTATAATAATAATAATTATAAAAATAATGATAATATTAACAAAAACATCAGGTATTCTATTCAGTGAAAGATTATCAAATTTCACCATTCTAAATTTTTACATACTTGGAACACATTTCGATTTTCGGAACACATAGTTGGTTTTACATTGACATATACCATCAAGACAAATAGAATTATTTGTTGCACAAGGTTCATCAGGCAAACATTGTGCGTTAAATGTTCGTCCACATGTGTAATCGCTCTTTGGAAAGTAGCCATAACTACATGCACATTCTTTTTTACTATTACATGTCGTATGGTTTATCAAATTTTTACACTGCGTATTATTCATGCAAGGCATCCCCAAATAAGCTAGTTTTAATAATATTATAAAAAATTGAATAATCGAATCATTGAGAAAAAAAAGTTGATTATATAAATTGAAACGTACGAATTTTACAAGCAGTATTAGAATATGGTATATACTGTGATTGACATTGACATTTATTATCAATACACATGGAATTCGTTACTCCGCATTCATACTTGCTCTCACATGGCTCTTCTAAAAGTGGTGAACATAAAATCGGGCTTGAAGCAATTCTGTTTGAGGTGCAGACACATACATTTTGTGACGAACATTTCGCGAACTTTATTTGTTCGCAAGTAGTATTATTATCACAGGAGGCTCCTAACAACTCTACAAGTATGATAATTTATATGAAATAAAAGCAATAGAGAAAAATTGAATGAAAGTTGATTTGGCAATGTGAAATAATATATTTCTTATTATTATAATTACTTGGTACGCATTGGTTATTAGATTTGGGTAAATAGCCATTTCTGCATTTACATTCATTATTGAGACATACAGAGTTAGTGGGCGCACACTTTTCATTTTTCCAACAAAACTCATTTAATAATGGTGCACAAATCGTTTCATTCACTGGAATATTGTTTAGTCTACAAACACATTTGTTTGCTATCGAACATTTAGAATGCAATATGTCACTACAATCTGCATTCGTTCGACAAAAATCGTCCAATTTTGCTAAACAAGAAGAGAAGTCATTTGCACAATTAAAGTTAATTTATACTAAGCCTGTCTTATTATAATGATATTCTCTAAAAAAATTTTTCCTCCATCATGAATAGAGCTCGAAAAACAGATCAAAGTTTGAAGTAATGATATGAGTCATACAGATGAACAGTATCTATATAATAATTTATTATTTTAACGTGAAAATCGTATTATTATAACGCAATCTCAAATGCAAATTATTAACATCCCTCAAAAAAGAGAAACACTGAGAAGTAGTAAGATTACATGGTCTGATCTATTTTATATATTGTAATATCAAGTCTGATCTCGACTTTTATACAAGAGGACTTTTTGAATAACATAGTAGTTTGTAAACGTTCATTATTAAGATAGATATGTTGTTTCTAACAATTCTCTTACACTCTTAATGTAATAAAATCAGTTACCTTTTTTTGTACATTTTGATTGACCGATTTCATATGCTCTTTTGCATATAAAATTATTATCACAGCATGAATCTTGTTGATATTCGTTACACTGACAAAATTTAATCAATAGTTCATAACAATTTATTCTAATAGTTTAATGAATGTGAATGCATCACTTACCAATTCGCCTTGATTAACGCATTGCGTAGAAAGTTTTTCATTTCCATTCACAGAAAAGACAAGTAATATGATCAATGCTAAAATTTTTCTTAATACGAAAGGTGATTTACTGATTATCATTTTTGAATTATCTTGACACATTTCACAATCTTTAAAATAAAAATGAAATAGTTTATTCACTTCTTTTTTTTCAGATAATAAAAGTATTCTAGTTAATAACTTTCACTTAATTAAAAAATGTTATTTCTAAACTTTATTCCATTAAAACATCCACTAATAAGGTCATTGGTAAACTCTTGTGTGTTAATGTGTATTTTGAAGCGTTTTTTTTAAAAATAATTTTATAATAAAATGTTATTATTATTTGGTTCTTGAATCGGTTATCAACAAATAGTCTCGAATTGTGTGGTCACATCTCATCCTTTTTATCTTGAAATAATTCACAATCTTCTAAATTTGAATAAAAGTATTCGTGTCAGTTCTTATTTTTTTTTTATTGTGTTTTTTAAATGTATTTCACTACAGTTTAAATAATCACAGCCAGCATAAGGATACAAGGTTTTAAGTTTTAATTTTCTATTGAACAAATAACTACAAGTTAAATATAATTTTATAGGTAATAGCTTCCGATTATAATTAAAAAATGTCATTTTGAATTTTTTTTTCATCGAAATATCCATCTAATAGAATTTTATATCTTTCAATAAAACGAAAACTTCAATTATAATCCATTTCGAACATTTTTTTTTTTTACAAATAAAATTTTATGCTGGGTTTTACAGAAGCTTATTATAAGTAATTTTAGAAAAAACTCAAGTAACTCCGTGTATCATGTTATTCATTTAGTTTAAAATAGATTTTTTTAAGGTGTAAATATAAAAACTATATTTGAATCACTATTAATTTATATTTATGACATATATATAAAAAAAAAAACAATTTGGAAAGAAAAAATTAGAAAAGGAAACATAAAGCTGTTAATTACACATATAATTGTAACAACGAAGCTAATGCGCAGAGAAAAAATATACTTGAAACAAAAATAGTACTGTACGCATCTAAAAAGGGAACTAGAATTTTGAACCCACGGAATATTGTCACATAACCCTAAGTTTATGATGACAAATACACAAATGCCAATGTCCTACTATCATTTTTTATATCACACGTGGAAAGAAAATTCGATTAAAATGAAAATAAAAGCAATTCAACTTGAAATCTTAAGTTAAAGTAAACGTAAAACACTTTCTATTGTATCATTAGCAGAAACACTTTAATTCACAAAAAATTTTTAAGACCCTGCAAGTGAGTCAAAGTAACATGCAGAAAACCATCAAATAGGTTCTTATTTTTGGAACGATGCAATAAAAAAAGACATGATTGATATTTGATAATCATTTATTATATATCAAAAAAACAACAATTATTAACATCATTATATTCCCAGATGAATAAAATATATAAAGTAAAATAATGATAAAATAATGAGTCAATTGAGACATCAAAATAGATAGTGCCTATTAGATTTAGTTTTCTTAATTGACCTCTAAGCACATATTATTGGAGACAGGTTTATAGTCCTGTGCACATACACATCGAAAATTATTACAAATAGAATTTTCAGCAGAACACTGCTCATCTTTCCAACAAAGTCCACCCAAAATAGGCAAACATGATGATAAGCTTAATGCAACATTGTTTTCTCTACAAACACACTTTTCATCTTTTGAACATTGTCCATGCCAGGGCTCTGCACACTCTGAAGTACTGTTGCAAGAATATAGCAAGCGGGCTGAAAAAAAAAAAACAAAAATTAATGTAGTTGAATTTTTAGTCTTCTATATAAGAAAGGAGGTGACAAGACCCCTATTCTATGATGACCACGTGTCGAAAATTCGCAACAAAAACAAAAATCAGGAAACCGGTTGATCCTTAAGGAGCTCAAAAACATTATTGTCAACATATATTCGGGATTTTTAAGCTCGACAATGCGGTGAAGTAAAGTGGTATTTTCGCTTTTCGAGCTCGAAAAAAGTTACGATTCATTTTAATTTCCGAAAGTTCGAGTAATTGAAAATAAGCAATCAGGATCGTTTTTTAAAGTATTCTTACGATTATCCTCGATAAATTAAATGTTTTTGAACAGAAATTAATTAAAATGATCAAGATGAAAAGTAACATGAGCTTTGAACCAAACCAGAGCCTTAATCATCCGGAAAAAATGTCAGAAACAGTGATCTTTCAAAATTTTTGTTGATAATATTATTTAAACTAACAAACCGATTGCAATAAAATGTGTAATGATCATTAAAGACTATGAAGACAAAAGAGATAAATTCAAACATGACACTTACTTATTATACATTGATTAGCAGAAATAGCTGTAGCATTTGGTTTACATTTGCACTTGTTGTCATAACAAAAAGAGAAATCCATTTGACATTCTTCATCCTTTAAACAAGGGACATTCAAAGAAGCCATACAAGTATATTTATTCGAAGCATAATAGTTTACATCACAAGCACAAATTTTATCGACTGAACATTTCGAATTTTTTATGTATTCACAATCCTCATCTGCTTCACAAGGTTTTCCTAACGGAACTTTGTGAAAATAAACAATACTGTTAAAAATTATTTTTAAAATGGAAAGAAATTCACTTGAAGTTATAAGAAAGCTCAGATCAGTTAGAAATATCAAACATAAACATAATTATGAATTAATTTATATAAGTACTTAATCTTTACATAAATTGGAATATAAATCAAATATAACATATGTACACTTTAGATTGATCAAATCATTTAAAAAAAGTGGTAATAATTACATACTTCGCTCACATATATTATTGAATTTCGCCGAATGACCAAAAAAACATCGACATTTATTTAAAGCACAAACTGAATTTTTGACAATACAATCAGCATGTCTATAACAATCACCGTTCAAAAGTGATGCACACTTTGTCTTATTCAATGGAATATAATTTATTTTGCAAATACACATCCCATTGAAACATTTAGCATGCCTTATTTTAATGCAATCTTCATCTCTTTGACACCATTCTCCCAAATGTGCTACCAAAGAAAAAATCTTTATTAAATAATGATTGATTAATGAAATTGTAGAGTATAGAAAATCAATTATCTTTGGCACATTTCAATTAAATAATAATACTATCAACTGATACTTGAAAGGAACAACATTAAATGATGTCTTTCTTGCTATTACAATTTCTTGCAAACTATTTTTATATTGAACTAAAAACAACGGAGTTTAAATTTTTCAAGAAGTGAAATATTTAATTTTAATTAGTCAATATTTCCAACGTAACGCATTTCAATAAATATATAGGTAATTAAAGTCTTTTCATCATTATTTTTTAATGAAAGTATTTTTGCAGTCTGATGCGACTAAAGCTTCACTTTTGGGATATGACTTTTATCTAATGAATGTTTTATACTTACTTGGGACACAAGCATTATAAATATGACTGACGTATTTAGGTTTGCATTGGCATTGATTATCAATACAAATTGTATTGTTTGTCATACATATGGTTGTTTTTGAACAAGGATTATTTAACTGTGGTGCACAAATATTTCCATTTACTGCAATGTATTTTGATTTACAAACACATAAATTGTTCCTAGAGCAATACGAATTTATTATGTCATTACAGTCATAATGACTAAAACAGTCTTGATCCAATTGAACTGAAACAAATAATATTAATAAGAAATTATGATTCAGCTGCTGCGAATAGAAGATGATAGTGGAATGAGTTTTTGGAAACCAACACATGTGCGAGCCTCTATAATTTTACCCTATTCAAAAACTCCTATAAAATTCAATTGTAAGTGACAAAGACATTGTGAGCTCATAGTTTTGAGGTTTTATTTTATGTCACCATTAGTTGCATAAAAAAGGCTTAAACACTTACTCGATACACACTGTTGATTAGATTGAGGTACATAATTTTCTAAACATTGGCATGTGTTATTGTCACAATGGGAATTATAGACAAAACATTCTTTGTGCTCATTACATTGACTTCCAATGAGTGGTAAACATATGATACTATCGAATTTTGAATAACCAAACTTACAAACGCATTTATTATCATCTGAACATTGTGAGTTTGATATTGCGTTACAATCCTTATCATATATACAAGATTGTCCCAAAATAACTAACCAAAAAAATTACAATTCAAATTCAAATTGGTTACACAACTTTTTTTTCCAACAACTGTACTTACTTAGTAAACAGATATCTACTGATCGTGGCAAATAATTATTGGGACAAACACATTTATTGTCAATGCATATTGAATTTTCAGGTATACATTGTGTACTGTGAGTACACGATCCTTCCAATAGTGGTGCGCATGTTGTTGCATTCAATTGTACATAATTTGAATGACAAATACATTTATCGGCATTTGAACACTTTGAATAAGGTATCATACTGCAATCTTCGTCCTGAATACACCGTTTTTCTAAATATTCTAAAATCAATGAATAAATCAATTGTTCATTTGTTCAATAAATTTTCCCATGAATTTAAATGTATTATTTTTCTTACTTAATACACATTCATTATTAGAAAGCTGCAAGTAGTTAAATTTACATTGACATTTATTATAAATACAAATAGAATTATCTGGTCCACATTCTTTGTCGCTCATACATGTTTCATTAAGCAATGGTGCACATTCTAAGATATTTGTTTTAACGTGATTTTTTTTACAAACACATCGATTATTTTCCGAACATTTGGTATTACTTATCAAATTACAATCGTTATCATCGTCACATAATCTGTTGAGTTTTGCTAAACGTGCAATGAAAATTAAAATTAATTTTGTACTTAAAAAAAAGAATACAGGAATAATTGAAATTACATTTGTGCATTTATTTAATTTTGAAATAGTAACTCAAAGTTTTCCGAAATAAATAGTAAAATTTACAGCATCGTTGCTATACAACACGAATAGAATGTCGAATACAACTTCTTTCTTCTATAAGTAAAACAAATTTTACAGACAAGGCTTCGACAAGATTGCCATAAGATTATTTTCTGGGTACATTTTCAATAGTCAAATTTATTATTTTGTATGTTGGTGTATTTGAATTTAGTAATAAAATCGGAGAATTACAATGTGAGCCGTAATAGTACTTAGCCCATAAAGATCACAATTTGGTTTTTATTTATTATGAAGTAAATAATAAATATTTTCCCATAAACTAAAAAATACACTTTAAAGAAATCGCGATTTTTACGGTGTCAGATCTGTTGCTTCAATTGCAATAACTTCATTGATGCATGAAACTTGAAAATTACAGTATAGATTACAACTTTTATATTTAAAAATTAGGAGAGCTCATTTTTACAGTTCATGCTTTATTATTCCTTTCTTTTTATTATCGTGTGATTTTTATTTAATTCAATTTCAACGCGTTACTTACAAGGTAAACATTGTATCTCGGAAATAGTGACATAACCTCTTTTGCACAGACATTCATTGCGGACACAATGAGAATTTTTCACATCGCATTCTTGATCGGTTGAACAATATCCACCTATACGTACTACACAATTTGTTTCATTGAAAGCAAAGTACTCATCTTCACAAAGACATGTTCTATCTTCTGAACATACTGCAAATTTTATTTCCTCACAATCAGCAGATGTTTCACACGGTTCATTTAAATGGTCTACAATTAGAAAAATTATTAAAACCTCAGGTGTATTTTAAAGCTTATCGAGCTACATTATTCAACGCTTTAACGTACTTGGTACACATTTTGAATTTTTTAACACGTAGTTTTTCTTACATTGACATTTGTAATCAATGCACATAGAATGAATTGTCGCACACTGGTCATTAGCGAAACATTGTGTGTTAAATGCTCGTCCGCAGGCATTAAACTTCTTTGGAAAGAAGCCATGGCTACATGTACATTTTTCATCAATATTACATATTGTGTAGTTTATTAAATTCTGACAATATGTATCCAATTTGCAAGGCATTCCTAAGTAAGCTGGTTCTAATAATATTATAAAAAATTGAATAATCGAATCATTGAGAAAAAAAAGTTGATAATTTCAATTGAAACGTACGTAATTCACAAGCAGTATTAAAATATGGTGTATATTTTGATTTACATTGACATTTATTATCAATACACATGGAATTCGTTACTCCGCATTCATACTTGCTCTCACATGGCTCTTCTAAAAGTGGCGAACATAAAATCGGGCTTGAAGCAATTCTGTTTGAGGTGCAGACACATACATTTTGTGACGAACATTTCGCAAACTTTATTTGTTCGCAAGTAGTATTATTTTCACAGGAGGCTCCTAATAACTCTACAAGTATGATAATTAATATGAAATAAAAGCAATAGAGAAAAATTGAATGAAAGTTGATTTGGCAATGTGAAATAATATATTTCTTATTATTATAATTACTTGGTACGCATTGGTTATTAGATTTGGGTAAATAGCCATTTCTGCATTTACATTCATTATTGAGACATACAGAGTTAGTGGGCGCACACTTTTCATTTTTCCAACAAAACTCATTTAATAATGGTGCACAAATCGTTTCATTCACTGGAATATTGTTTAGTCTACAAACACATTTGTTTGCTATCGAACATTTAGAATGCAATATGTCACTACAATCTGCATTCGTTCGACAAAAATCGTCCAATTTTGCTAAACAAGAAGAGAAGTCATTTGCACAATTAAAGTTAATTTATACTAAGCCTGTCTTATTATAATGATATTCTCTAAAAAAATTTTTCCTCCATCATGAATAGAGCTCGAAAAACAGATCAAAGTTTGAAGTAATGATATGAGTCATACAGATGAACAGTATCTATATAATAATTTATTATTTTAACGTGAAAATCGTATTATTATAACGCAATCTCAAATGCAAATTATTAACATCCCTCAAAAAAGAGAAACACTGAGAAGTAGTAAGATTACATGGTCTGATCTATTTTATATATTGTAATATCAAGTCTGATCTCGACTTTTATACAAGAGGACTTTTTGAATAACATAGTAGTTTGTAAACGTTCATTATTAAGATAGATATGTTGTTTCTAACAATTCTCTTACACTCTTAATGTAATAAAATCAGTTACCTTTTTTTGTACATTTTGATTGACCGATTTCATATGCTCTTTTGCATATAAAATTATTATCACAGCATGAATCTTGTTGATATTCGTTACACTGACAAAATTTAATCAATAGTTCATAACAATTTATTCTAATAGTTTAATGAATGTGAATGCATCACTTACCAATTCGCCTTGATTAACGCATTGCGTAGAAAGTTTTTCATTTCCATTCACAGAAAAGACAAGTAATATGATCAATGCTAAAATTTTTCTTAATACGAAAGGTGATTTACTGATTATCATTTTTGAATTATCTTGACACATTTCACAATCTTTAAAATAAAAATGAAATAGTTTATTCACTTCTTTTTTTTTCAGATAATAAAAGTATTCTAGTTAATAACTTTCACTTAATTAAAAAATGTTATTTCTAAACTTTATTCCATTAAAACATCCACTAATAAGGTCATTGGTAAACTCTTGTGTGTTAATGTGTATTTTGAAGCGTTTTTTTTAAAAATAATTTTATAATAAAATGTTATTATTATTTGGTTCTTGAATCGGTTATCAACAAATAGTCTCGAATTGTGTGGTCACATCTCATCCTTTTTATCTTGAAATAATTCACAATCTTCTAAATTTGAATAAAAGTATTCGTGTCAGTTCTTATTTTTTTTTGATTGTGTTTTTTAAATGTATTTCACTACAGTTTAAATAATCACAGCCAGCATAAGGATACAAGGTTTTAAGCTTTAATTTTCTATTGAACAAATAACTACAAGTTAAATATAATTTTATAGGTAATAGCTTCCGATTATAATTAAAAAATGTCATTTTGAATTCTTTTTTTATCGAAATATCCATTAATAATACCATTAATAATCACTTTTCTGTCTACACTTAACAGTGTTCAGACTTTTAAAAGTCTGAAAAAATTATATGTTATAGGGAAATATATAAGACTAAAAAACAGTTTTATAATTGTGCCAAAATTGTATCATGGTTAAAACAAAAAAAAAAAAATTTAGAAAAAACAATTTTTTTTTTTTTTAAGGATCTGACGAAGCTATATAACTGTTAATTTTTTTTAAGGCTATTATGAGCCTCCAAACCATACTAAATTTTTAGATCAATCGGTCCCGCCAATCCTAAGAAAAAAATTTTTTCTATTTTTTACATATAATTTTTTTTTTTTCGAAAACCAATTCAGTTGGAGGTCTAAAACTTTCTTCTTATTTCATCGAAATACTCATTGATAATGTTTCGGTAAATTCTTTTGTGTCAGACTAAAGACTGACGTCTTTTGAAGTTTTTTCTTTTCTAAATAAATTGTATAAAGAAATGTTATTTTCATTCAATAATCTACCAACAAACATTTTCAAAATTCGGGGCATCATTCAATAGTTTTTAATTAAATTTTTCTACAATATACAATATATTAATTAAACGACTGCAATTGGCAATTCAAATAAAACTGTGTACTGAAAATTAATTGGTTAGATTTGACGTCAAACCCAATGTAAAAAGTACAGTTTCACACTCGGATTGTAGAGCATGGGCCTCACTAGGTATCCTTGGTCCTGAATTATTGGTCCACTCAAAATGGTGGTCAAGTCCTCAAGCAGCTCCTACCCTTATGGAAAAAAACTAATGAATACTTGTGAACACTATTGAAAATTCATTAGTATTGATGAGTGTTTTATTAGTGATCATTAGTGACCATTAGTACTCTGACTATTGAATCTTACATCACTATTGGACGTGATTAGTGCTGGATAGTGATGCATTAGTGTTCATTAGTACTTTGACTAATGAATCTTGCAATACTATTGGAAGTGATTAGTATTGTATTTGGGATCATTAGTTCTCCAAATACTGAGTTTGGCTGTACTATTAACTAATGAACACCATTGAAAAGTCATTAGTGTTGAATAGCATTTCATTAGTGATTATTCGTAGTCTGATCAGCGAATCTTAAAATATTATTGAAAATGATAAGCGCTGACCAGGTTTTAGTAGTGTTTATTAGTAATCCGAATAGTCGGTACTACTCTCCTGTAAAATTCAAATTAATGAAATTAAACACACTAATGACATTAAAGGCACTAATGGCACTAAACGCACTAATGACACTCAACCATTAGTGCGCGAAAAAACTAAAGCATCAGTGTTTCTTATTAGAGCTGATTAGTTTTTTCGATAAAGGATAGATTGTCTTCTTATAGTATAAGTTATGATGATGTGGAACCTACTGAGCTGCCGCCTGCTACTAATTGAGAATAGGAACCAACGGGCTTCTTGAAGGCCCCGAGTAAACTGAAGAAAAAACTTGCATGATACATGGCTATATGGGTGTTTTTATGTACACGCCCGATTGGTATGTCGAAAATCCAATTTATCCTGTAGTATATCTTTAAAGCTACGCAATAAAAAATGGCATTTAATATTTTATATATATTGAATATATTTAAAGAAAACAACAATCATTTACATAATTCTTTATCAAGATAAATAAAATATATATGGCAAGATATTTATAAAATCGTGTATCACTTGTGACAACAAAATAGATAGTGCCTATTTTAATTGGTTTTCTTTATTAACCTCTAAGCACATATTATTGGAGACAGGTTTATAATCCTGTTCACATACACACCGAAAATTATCACAAAAAGAATTTTCAATAGAACACTGATCATCTTTCCAGCAAAGTCCACCCAAAATAGGCAAACATGATGATATGCTTAATGCAACATTGTTTTCTCTACAAGAACATTTTTTATCTTTTGAACATTGTTCATGCCATGGTTCTGCACACTCCAACATACTATTGCAATTATATAGCAAACGGGCTGAAAAAAAGACGTCATGAATATAGTAGTTCAAATTTCAGTCTTTTATATTAGGAGTACAAATAAGTTTCCGCCGTTTTATTGTAGATGGCGCGGCACGGAGTTTCGGTTAGCTTTCGCAGATGATAACCGGCTTAAAAAATAGTTTGGACATTCAAGAACAACATAACCTATTAATATCATTGATTTTATATTGGTAAAATATAATTTTTATAAGTTGAAAATGTCAAAATTTGAGCCAAGTAAGCGTCATTTGCGGGAAATATTAGTTTACTTCTTTAATTTAAAGAAATCTGCTGCTGAGGCGCATCAATTGCTCGTAGAAGCATATGGTGAGGGTGCTTTGAGTGAGAGAACGTGTCGAGAGTGGTTTCAAAAGTTTAAAAACGGTGATTTCGACGTAGAAGACAAAGATCGCAGTGGAAGGCCAAAAATTTACGAGGATGCAGAATTGGAGGAATTATTGGAGGAAGATTCATCTCAAACACAAAAAGAACATGCTCTAACATTAGAAGTCACTCAGCAAGCAGTCTCACATCGTTTAAAATCATTAGGAATGATTCATAAACAAGGAAATTGGGTTCCGTACGAATTAAAGCCGAGAGATATTGAACGCCGACTATGCTTAAGTGAAATGCTGCTAGCTAGACATAAAAAAAAAGGGTTTTTTACATCGTATCATAACTGGTGATGAGAAGTGGATACATTATGACAATCCAAAAAGAAGAAAATCATGGGGATTACCTGGCCACGCGTCAACATCAACAGCAAAACCGAATATTCACGGAAAAAAACTTATGCTGTGTATTTGGTGGGATCAGCTAGATGTAGTGTATTATGAGTTGCTTAATCCGAGCGAAACAATTACTGGAGCCCTCTATCGAACACAATTGATGAGATTGAGCCGAGCTCTGAAGGAAAAACGCCCTCAATACTATTCTAGACACGAAAAAATTATTCTTCTGCATGACAATGCTCGTCCACATGTTGCGGCTCCCGTGAAAAAGTACTTGGAAACACTTGATTGGGAAGTGTTACCCCACCCGCCGTATTCACCAGACATTGCACCATCCGATTATTACCTGTTCCGGTCCATGGCACATGCTCTGACGGCGCAGCGGTTCACATCTTATGAGGATACCAAAAATTGGGTTGATTCGTGGATAGCCTCAAAAGACAAGGAGTTCTTCAGACGTGGGATTCGAATGCTGCCTGAGAGATGGGAAAAAGTGGTTGCAAGTGATGGGCAATATTTTAAATAAATTTATATTACCGTTCTTCTATAATAAATATTTAATTTGTGTTAAAAAACGGCGGAAACTTATTTGTAACCCTAATAAAAGAGAAGGCTGGCCAAACCCTTATTCCCCGATGAACAAGCGACAAAAAATCATAAAAAAAATTATCTGTTATCTCCATGTTTCTAAATCATCGATGGTACACCAGTGTAGTCACTGGTCAGGGCAAGTTGGATTCATGATTGAAATTCGAAAAGTTTTAAAAATATAAGTGCTAAGTATTGTTTGTGTGTCAGAAGCAGTATAATTATTTCAAAGTTTGTCAAATAAATTACAGAAAACTAATCGTTTAGTCGATCGTAATAAAATATGTCAGTTATTGGATAATATATGAATAAAGTTTTCGAAAGATCCGTCTTGTCGTTCTCTCCTATTTTCATTTTGTATGAATTCGAAAATAATACTCACTTCTTGCACATTGATTATTAGATATTGCTGAAAAGCTCGGTTTACATTTACACATATTTTCAAGACAGTGAGCGAACTCTATATGACATTGCTCATCATTTAGACAAGGTGAATCCAAAAAAGGCGTGCAAGTATATTCATTTAATGCAAAATAACGACCATCACAACCACAAATTTTATCGACAGAACATTTAGAATTTTTCATATATTCACAATCCTTATCCGTTTCACAAGATTTCCCTAAAGGAGCTTTTAAAAAATCAACGAAATTATTAAATAAAGTTCAAGGAAAATGAATTATTGCATATGTACACTTCACATTGATGAAAGCATTTAAAAAATAGTAATATTTACATACTTAGCACACATGTATGATTGAAATTTTCCGAGTAACCAACTTTGCATCGACATTTATTTGAAACACAAACTGAATTTTCAACAAAACAATCGATGTGACTATAACAATGACTGTTTATTAAAAGTGATGCACACTTTGTATTATTTAATGCAATATAATTCTTCTTGCAAATACACATCCCATTGAAACATTTAGCATGTCTTATTTTAATGCAATCTTCATCTCTTTGACATGATTGTCCCAAATTTGCTACAAAAAAAATCTTCATCAAATAGTTATAAAGTAATAAAATTATGAAGTATTGAGAATCAATTATGTTTGGCACATTTCAATTAAAAAGAATACCATCAAAGATATATAAAACGACCAATTAAAACAAATGATTTATGCAAAATTATTTTCACATTGAGCTGAAAAAACAAACTTTGAATTTAAATAAATGTAATTAACCAGTACTTGTGGTCGAGGGGACAACTCTCTTGTAATGGAACGCAAGTAATAACTAAGGTTTAGGTTCGAATCTCACCGCGAGCAAATGAATTATTCTTTACAGTTGACATAATGATATAATGTATTTGCCCTTTGAGATTCGTTCCCTACATCCGACTCCCATCTACCTGCAATCTTGTACATTAAGACGCGCACAATTGCGAACAAGCATAAAAAAAGAGATAAGGAACGACAGCAATAATGATGATTGGGATAGTGAGACAAGGAAATAAATGACCAGGAGAAAGTCCGAAAATTATTTGAAATATAGTGAATATTTCTAAAGACAAATAAGAAATTGAATTACTTGCAATGTAACCTGAGACTATGATAAAACGACTTATGCAGTTCAGATTACAATGAAAGTAATTGATAATTAATCAATCTAATTTCTCCATTACTTTTCAATGAAAAAGTGTTTTTATCACCTGATATGATTAAATTTCCACTTGTAAAAAAATGATCAATTTCATTTGATGAAAATTTTATACTTACTTGGTACACAATTATTATAACCATCATTGACGTATTTGGGTTTGCATTGGCATTTATTATCAATACAAATCGTATTGTTCGTCATACATGATTTTGTTTTTGTACAAGGATTGTTTAACCGTGATGCACAAATATTTCCATTTACTGCAATGTAATTTGATTTACAAACACATAAATTGAGTCTCGAGCATTGTGAATTCAATATTTCGTTACAGTCATAATGACTATAACAGATTTTATCCAATTGAACTGAAATAAATAATATTAATAAGAAAATATGATTCAGCTGCTACAAATGGAAGTTGATAATGAAATGATTTCTTGGGAACCAACACATGTGCGAGCTTCTACAATTTTACCCTATTCAACAACTCCAATAGAATTCAATGGTAAGTTACAAAGACAGTCTAGAAAATACTGAGTCTATTGGTTTCTGTATGCGATCTTTGGTACTTTTAATTGCATGTTATTGGAGTCTTTAGATACAATGTATTGATCTCATAGATTTGGGGTTTCGTTTGGTGTTACCCTTTGATGGTAGAAAATCTGAAATATGACCCAACGGGCTAGCCTCGAAATTTCCCGCTGCTTTCAAGCTTAAGGAGTTCTTATCATCATGCCCCCCCCCCCCTGCACACACAGCCAGCACCCTAAAAATGTCAAAAAAGTTTCCTAGGACCTCAAAACGTCGACATCTGATGAAAACTCGGTCTTTGAAAATCGAAGTGAAAACAATATCTTCCCGAATTTTTGAACACTCTCCATTTTCTTAGCGGGAAGTTGAAAAAGAAATTAAATACTTACTTGATACACACTGTTGATTCGATTGGGGTGTATAATTTTCTAAACATTGGCATATGTTATTTCTACAATTGGAATTATAGACAATACATTCTTTGTGCTCATTACAATGACCTCCAATAAGAGGTAAACATACGATACTATCGAATTCTGAATAACCGAGCTTACAAACGCATATATTGTCATCTGAACATTGTGAGTTTGATATTTTATTACAATCTCGATCATCTCTACAAGATTGTCCTAAGAAAACTAAACAGACAATTGATTAATAAAGATTTCGTCTTGCTTGCTAAACATTTTTTTCTTCTATTTTTTTAATTACACTTACCAGGTAAGCATTGATTATCCGACCGTGGTGAGTAACCGTCTACGCAAGTACATTTATTATCAAGACACGCTGAATTATTAGTTTTACATTCTACGTCATTAGTACAAAATCCTTCTAACAATGGTGCGCATGTTGTTGCATTCAGTTGTACATACTTTGAATGACAAATACATTTATCGGCATTTGAACACTTTGCAAAAGGTATCTCTTTGCAGTCTTCATCTGATGCGCACCATGTCTCTAAATAATCTAAAATCAATAAAGAAATCAGTTATTCAATAAATTTTCCCATGAATTTAAATGTAGTATTTTCCTTACTTAATACGCATTCATTTTTAGATCGCTGTGAGTAGCTAAATTGACATTGACATTTATTATCAATACAAACAGAATTATCTGTTACACATTGTCTGTCTTGTGTACAACGTTCATTAAGCAATGGTGCACACTCTGAGATATCTGTTTTAACATAATTTGTTTTACAGACACATCGATTATCATTTGAACATTCTGCATTATGAATTAGTTTACATTCATTATCATTGTCACAGAATCGGTTGAGTTCCGCTGAAAGTATAATGACAATTGAAATTAGTTTTGTGAATTTTAATTAATTTAGTTTTAAGCAATTACTTACTAGGTATACATTCTTCATTTAAAATGTTAATATAACCAAGTTTACAATAACATTGATTGAACCAACAATTTGAATTTTTGACACTACATTCTTCATTCGTTGAGCAATATTCACCTATTTTTAATGCACAATTTATTTCATTAATAGCAAAGTACTTATCTTTACAACGACATTTTTTTTCTTTCGAACATTCGGCAAATTTTATTTCATTACAATCAGTTGACGTTTCACACGGTTCATTCAAGTGTTCTATAGTAATATTGAAAACATCAAATAACTTTTTTTTCTGGGATAGCTCATAAAATTTTATTATTCAGCACGCATACATACTTGGTACACATTTTGTATTTTTAAGTACATAGTTTTTCTTACATTGACATTTGTAATCAATGCAAATGGCATTATAGGTCGCACACGGTTCATTAGCCGAACATCGTGCGTTAAATGGTCGTCCACACATAAAACTGGTCTTTGGAAAGTAGTTATGACTACACGCACATCCATTTTGATAGCATATTGTGTAGTTTATTAAATTTTGACAATAGAGATCATTGTTGCAATGCATTCCCAAGTAAGCTAGTTTTAATAATATTATTAATTGTTTAATAATTCAATAGATCGAAACGAAAAAGTTGATAATATAAATTGAAACGTACGAATTTTACAAGCAGTATTAGAATATGGTATATACTGTGATTCACATTGACATTTATTATCAATACACACGGAATTCGTAACTCCGCATTCATACTTGCTTTCACATGGCTCTTCTAAAAGTGGTAAACATAAAATTGGGCTTGTAGCAATTGTGTTTGAGGTGCAAACACATATATTTTGTGACGAACATTTCGCAAACTTTATTTGTTCGCAAGTGGTATCATTTTCGCAGAATGCCCCTAATACCTCTACAATTATGATAATTAAAATTTAATCAAAGTAAATTTGGTTACAACAAATAATATTTTTCTTATAATTATCATTACTTGGAACGCATTGGTTATTAGATTTGGGTGAATAACCAATCATACATTTACATTCATTATCGAGACATATAGAGTTAGCAGGCGCACACTTTTCATTTTTCCAACAAAACTCGTTTAATAATGGTGCACAGATCGTATTATTCACTCTCATATTGTTTGTTCTACAAACACATTTGTTTGCTATCGAACATGTAGAATGCAATATGTCACTACAATCTTCATTGATTCGACACGAATCTCCGAGTTCAGCTAAACAAGAAAAGTTTATTTACACATTATAATTATAATTCATGCGATGTGCAATTTGTAACATGATATGAGCTGTAACAAACCGTATTGCGTTATTCATCTTTTTAACATAAAAATTATCTTACTATAACTCACTCTCAAATGATCCAAATCATTTACATTTTTAAAATAGAAGAGGTAATGACATGTTACTCAAATTTTAAGGTTGTTCGAGTAACATGCACTGAAAAGAAGATTTATTTGAACCGACTAAGATTTAGTTGAGCAAAAGATATCGTATATTTGCAAATGCAAAAATGAATATTTAATTGTGAGAAAGATATATGTTTGAGTTTAATTGTGTGAAATAAGTTATTTATTTGTGATAAAGAAATGATCCGATTGCTGCGAATAAATATAAGTTGGACCATGTGCTTCAAATATATGTTAAGTGTATCGCCAAACTTTCCGTTATTCGTCTCAAATTTAATACCTTAACCACAAATATATCTATTACTTTGTACAAATAAATGATACATTTCAGTAAAATTGTAAAACTATTTAAATCAACTGTCATGTTTTCTAGTATCATATATATTCATTTGTCATTATGAAATACTAAAAAAAAAAAAAAAAGCCAAAAATAAATTGATTCATTTGAGACAAATATATCTTTTTTTCAGTGGATAAATTTTATATTATATGCTATATCTATTTTATAGATAGTCCCATTACTGATTTATTATCTATAGGTAACACGACAATTGACCTGATGCCAAAATACCCCCGACAAAATACCCGCGACAAAATACCCGACGTCAAATTACCCGATGCCAAAATACCCGACGACGAAATACCCGACGACGAAATACCTGACGACAAAATACCCGCAAACCAAAACACCCCCGACAAAACACCCGCCACACGGTGTGACCAGTGCTGCCAAAACGTGCGATATTTTTACCCCTTCCCGTGGTGAAATAGCATGGAGTGTAATGGCAGGAGGGGATAAAAATATCGCACGTTCTGGCAGCACTGGGTGTGACGCTTTTTGGGACCAAGACAATTCATCCCCGACCATTCCTCTCCTAACAACTTATCCCCGCGACAGTTCATCCTTTTACAACTTATCCCCGACAATTCATCACTTAATTGTAACACTCTTAAAAGAAAGCTATAAAATTTTTAATAAAAATCAATTAAAAAAAAAAGGAAGGAGAAAACAATCTCTTTGTTTTTTTTCTCCATGAAAAAAGAGTCTATCAATATGGGGGTCCAGAGACGAAGCCCCGGCAGGGTTCAGGGACTTAATGCAATTTTTGACATTCTTTTATGTGTGGGTATATCTTTTTAATTGCACTCACACAAAATTCATGAAAAAAGGGCGCTATTTTTCATACTGTTTTGTGGTGTTCCAATCCATTTCAAAATCTAATCAGGTCTAGAACTCAATAAAACGCGTCGATTGCCACCTTAATCGTCTTAATTGGTCAATTCGTTTGAGAGATATCATTGGAGAAAAAATGGTAAAAAGCGTTTTTTTTTCGAAAACAACGGCATCCAAAAGTATTTTCGAGCTCGATGAGCTCGAAAACATATTCACAACAATGTTTTCAAGCTCAAGGAGCTCGAAAATAGCAGGAAGTTTTAGGGCTGGCCCACAGGGTCAACCGATAGACCGATTTTTTTAATTGCACACACAAAATTCGTATTTAATAATAATAATGGTTGTTAGGATTTTATTTTTTCGTGAAAAAAAAAAAATGTATAATTAAAAAAATTAATTATTTGTGTTTCTCTTCATTTGGAGTAATTGGGAGTAATTGTCGTGGGAATGAATTGTGGCGGAGGATGAATGGTCTCGGAGGATGAATTGTCGGGGATGAATTGTCTTGGTCCCAGAAAAGCGTCACACCGTGTGGTGGGTATTTTAGATTGCGGGTGTTTTGTCGTCGGGTATTTTGTCGCGGGTATTTTGTCGCGGGTGTTATGTCGTCGGGTCAAATGTTACGCAGCCTTATCTATAAAAGTATTATTATATTCGTCAAAGCTCTATTATTTTTCTAAATTAAAAAAATAAATTACCTTTTTTTGTACATAGTGATTGATTCGTTTCATATACCCTTTTACATCTGAAATTCTCATCACAGCATGGATATTGTTGATATTCGTCACACTAACAAAATTAAATCAAAATTTCATATCAAACTATTTTACTAGTTTAATGAGTATTATTGCGTTACCTACCAGTTTATTTTCATTGGCGCATTGCGTTGAAAGTTTTCTATCTCCATTTACTGAATACACAGTAAATAATATTGTTAAAGATACAGCTGCGCTAAATAACGATACTGATTGTTTAATCATAATTAATTCAAAATGATTATTTAATGCTTAAAAATCTCGAAATAGGAATAACGCTCGAATTAATATTCAACTATGAATTCGTATTGTCGAAAGAAAATCTATTTGAGATGGTTTTTTCTATTCCGTTGCTAGTTTTATAATAATTGATTTTTATTTTTTTCTAATTATTTCGATAATTCTATGTATTCTTTCGACAGGATGTAGATAAAACAATCGTTTAAATTAGTTGATAATTTTAATTAATTTATTTATTTATAAATTTTTTAATGACCACTTATGACTAGGATGGAATACTAAAAAACACAGGGTTATTTTTGGAAAGCAATAAATTTAAGTCGGTGTTAACGGATAATAGTTTTTTTTTATTATTATTGAAAATTAGATTAAATATAAATCTTAATTGTACTTTAATGAGCTAGTACATATTATAAATTACATTTTACATTTACACTTTTTCTGTGGGAAAGTGATAAAACACACTATTTTTAAGTCAGTTATATTTTAATGATTACATGGGGGAAACCAGGGCACAGCGACCCCTCTAAGCTGCTTTTTTTTATAGCTTCCCAGCACCGGATTCTAGTTGCTCTGACCTATTGGAAATAAACCAGCCATAATTTTGTCATAATTGAAGAAAAAACAAATTTTTTTATCAAAATTTTTAAAGTATTCCATTTTACCCCAAATATTTTGACCAGGAAATTCGTAAATTACATTAAAATCATAAATCTAAGCTATGGAGTTTTTTTTTTTTTTTTTTTTTTTTTTTTCAATATTTTGGGGGAGTCCATCGTTCCCCGGGTATCTCGTATCGCTTCAAAACTTACTAAATATATCAAATGCATGATAGCATGACGATTATAAATAAACATTTTTTTTGGCAAATTTTTGAGGAGGTCCGCCATGCCCCGTTCTCCCATACTTATAAATATTGAATTTGATTTTGAATATTAAGCTAAATTTCTTTATTGAAATAAATTATTATTTTTAGAAGTTATATTCAAAAATTAACAAGTACACATAAATTGTTGGAAACCTGAACGAAATTGAATGCACACGCGCATCGAAAATTATCACATACAGAATTTTCAGCCTGACATTGATCATCTCTCCAGCAGTATCCACCTAAAAGTGGTAAACATATTGATCTGCTCATTGCAATATTATTTGATCTACATATACATTTATCATCATCCGAGCATGCAGCATGCCACGGTTCAGAACAGTCTATAGATTCTTTACACGAGTATAGAAGATGTGCTGTAGAAATAATTACACATAATCAATAAATATATTCGATGGGTCACAAATATATTGTTTAATTCACATGACACTTACTTGCCATACATTGACTAGGAGAAATTGATGAAAAATTTGGTTTACATTGACATTTATTATCAACACAATGAAAACCATTGAATTTACACTGCTTATCGTTCAAACAAAATCCGTTTAATATTGGTACACACAAGGATTGACTTAATGCAAATGTATTTGTGTCACAAATGCATATTTTATCTACTGAACATATGGAATTTTGAATAAATCCACAATCAAGACTTGTACTACATGACTTTCCTAATGTATCTTCATAAGAGAAGTGAAAATTAAAAAAAAAAAATCAATCACATTAAGTCAAATAAAAATAAACAATTTTTCATACCACTCGTATTAAAACTGAAAGTTTCAATGCCTATTGTGCAAATCGAAATAAGCCAATTTCAGAGCGATGCGATTTAACTGGCAAAAACTGATCATTTTCTTATTTATTTCTTTATTTCATCCCTGTCAGAATCTCAGTTTTGTCAACCTACAAATATTTCTGTCATTCTAATAACCATCCAAACTAATAGTTATGTTTGGAAAATTAATAAAACAATGAGTCCGCAGAAACAAAATTATATGAAGCCTGAAATTGAGATCTGTTCCGTGCGATACAATACAGGGAAATCTAGAGTTAAACGATACAGTATTTTTGAGACAAAAAAAATTAATTCTTGTTCAGAAATGCTTAGTTACGGCTTATAGAAGAGGCACCCTATCCAGGCAGATCAACTTGTCTTATTATTTTCTACAAACCGTAATTAAGCATTCTCAAAGAAAAAATAGTTTTCATTTCTCTCAAAAATGGTGTCGCTTTTATGTCCTGGACTTTTACACGGAGCCAAATGTATCTTGAACAGCACGAAACAGTATACTGACTATCGCGATACTCGTTTAGCTATTTGGAGGTTAGTGCAAGTACTTGAGCCACACCGTCCATCGTACGGTAATACACCAATTTAATAAGTGGAAACCTAAACATGCAAACCTTCTCAATAAGACAATTTATAGATAAATTGAGAAAAATATAGATAGCCCGAACTGGGAATCGAACCCAGACCATGTCGGTATCGCGCCGAGTGCTTTACCAGTTGAGTTTTATCTTGTCTCAGGTTCCCCTATTTTTATAATTGCCTGCAATGAAACAGCTTAAATAGCTGAAGGCAAATCAAAACAAGACTCATATTATTTTAAGATCAATAGCGCCGATGTGAACTCTACTGTCAACCTGGTTAGTTATAATAATTTTTCATTATTCTGGGATCTACAATAAACAAATGTGATTTTGACCGAGATAAAATAAAGTCAGTAACTGATGCAGTGCGAAGAAACTAGTCAGCTTCCGAGAAAGGTAAGAATTGATCAGTTTCAAGACTTTAATTCGGATTTGGCTGAAATTAGCTTTTTCCGACTGGTTAAACGGCCATTGAAGCTCATAGTTCCAACGCAGGAGATATGTAAAAAAAATTAATTCCCATACTTGATTCACATCTATGATTGGAGTGTATTAAATGATGAGGTTTACATTGACATTTATTTTCTTTACAAATTGAATTTTCAACAATACAATTTTTATCGTCTGAACATTTACCACCTATAAGTGGTAGACATAACATTTTATCTGACGCTATATAATCATTTTTACAAATACATTTTTTTTCGATTGAACATCTAGCATTGGGTATTTTAATACAATCTTCATTTCGTTCACAAAATTCGTCTAATCGTGCTGATAAAATAAATAATTGTGTTTTCATTTAACTATATAAGGTATCGGAACGCTATGCGTTCATTGTGTTGAAATATCCTTTCCAAAAAAATCCATGTAGAATCTTATGGAAATCCATAGAAATCATTAAAGGGAAGTATGAATTTACATGAGATTCCGTGGGAATCAACATAAGAAAGCGTGGATTTTTATAGGAATCAATGTAGGAAAGTATGGGTATCGAAGTTCCTATACAGGAAATCCATATGAAATTGTGAATACCAACATTCCCATACAAGAAATACATATAGGAACTCAGATATCTGTATTCCCATCTTAGAAGTTCATACAGGAATTAGAATACCTGGATTTTCATGTCATTAATTAATGTAGAATAAGGGATATCTAGATTTATGTACAAAAAATATATGCGGATTATTTTGGGTACTGCCTGGATGCAAGCAGTTTGGACGGTATCCGCCTTCCTCTACTAATATAGTGTCGAGCGAAGCCTGCTACGAGGTTTCCCATGGGAATTCACGTAAGAATATATCGAGGGATCTTTTAATCTATGCTGGATTCTGAAAAAACCAATTGTATACTTACTCGGTATACATTTATTATTCCCATCATTTACGTATTTAGGTTTACATTGACATTTATTATCGATACATAATGAGTTACTTATTATACATGAATTTTCGTCTTGACACTGTTCACCCAACATGGGTTGACACCTATTTCCTGATGCTGCAATATAATTTGATTTACAAGCACAAAAATTATACTTTGAACAATATGAGTTCATTATTTTGCTACAGTCAATATTGGTATAGCAAGCTTTATCGAAATGACCTGAAATAAATAATAATGGAGATAAGAAATTTGTTGAATAAAGCATAGTGTATAACACGTGGGCTTTCATTATCCGTCAAACAATTTCTTTAGCACTTATCTCCAATGCGTACTAAGCATACGCTGGCGTTGCATCTACGACTCGTGTTGAAAATATTGTGATTCCCGTATAAAGACTCACCTAGCCCACTGGCTATGCAATGTACTATTATTGGTACGTTCAAGAGTTTATATACTTACTCGATACACACTGTTCATTAGACACGGCTACGTTATTGTCTAAGCATTGACACTTATTATTGTAACAATTAGAATTAAAGACAAGACATTCTTTATGCTCTCTACAATAACCTCCTAAAAGTGGTAAACATACACGTTTATCAAATGTTGAATATCCTAATTTACAAATACATTCATTGTCATCAGAACATTTTGCATTTAATATTCTATCACAATCACTATCATCTCTACAAGATTGTCCTAAGAAAACTAAACAGATAGATAATTATTAGAGTTCTTATTAGACAAAAAAGTTTTCTTCTATTATTGATCACACTTACCAGGCAAACATTGATTATCCGATCGTGATGAGTAACCATCTGAGCAAGTACATTTATTATCGAGACACGCTGAATTATTAGTTTTACATTCTACGTCATTAGTGCAAAATCCTCCCAACAGTGGTGCGCATGTTGTTGCATTCAATTGTACATAATGTGAATGACAAATACATTTATCAGCATTTGAACACTTTGCATAAAGTATCTCATTGCAGTCTTCATCTAATCTACACCATTTTTCTAAATAATCTAAGATTGATAAATAAATCAGTTGTTCATTTATTCAATAAATTTTCCCATAAATTTAAATGTAGTATTTTCCTTACTTAATACGCATTCAGTATTAGATTTCTGAGAGTAGCTAAATTTACATTGGCATTTATTATTGATACAAACAGAATTATCTGGTACACATTGTTCGTTATTTGTACATGTTTCATTAAGCAATGGTGCACACTCTGATATATCTGTTCTTAAATGATTTTTTTTGCAGATACATCTATTTTGTACTGAACATTTAGCATTGATAATTAATTTACAATCATCATCACTGACGCAGTGTCCGTTAAGATCCGCTAAAAGTATAATGACAATTAGAATTAATTTTCATTCAAAGTCGAAGTCCTTTATTAAAGTTGTTTTCCGTCAAATTGCTAGTCCTCTAAAGTTGTCAGAATACATACTTTAAAACTGCGCGTATTTGCTCTTACTGCGATTTTTACAAGATGAAGCAAAACCCGATAGTTCTGACGCGCTATTTAAATATCTATGGCACATCGGAGCGCGCATAGGGTAATAATTTTCTTAATAAGCACGTAGAGTAGGGGAATAGGAACTTTAGACTCCGAGTGTATTAATTTTTAATTAACCACTTACTCGGTAAACATTGTTCTTCGGAAATAGCGATATAACCAAGTTTACATTGACATTGATTTTGGAAGCATTCGGAATTTTTCACAGTACATTCTCCAGTGTATAAACAAAATCCGCCTATAGTTAATTCGCATTTTGTTTCATTCACAGCAAAGTATTCGTCTTTGCAACGACATATCTTATCTTCTGAACATGTTGAGAATTTGATTTCATCACAATCAGTTTCTGTAGAACATGGCTCATTCAAGCGTGCTGTAATTATAATTATAATACAGTGTTTTGTTGCCGATGGTTTATCAATTTCTATGGCTGTATACAAATCCCATTACTTGGTATACATCGAAAGTCCCAAAACACATAATCATGTTTACATTGACATTGATTATCAATACAAATAGAATTTTTCGGTGCACACTGGTTATTACCCCAACAACGTGCGTTTATTCCTGGCTCACATGTATTAAATTCGGTTGGATAGTAGTCATGATCACAAATACATTTGTTTTCAGTGTTGCATGTTGTATGGTTTATCAAATTTTGACAATAAATATCATTTTCACAAGTCATACCAATATAAGCTATAAAGTTAAAAAATATTCTATAAAACAATTCCGTAATAATTCTTAATGACTACTCTATCAAAAAAATTGATGTTTACGGAGAAACTATTCTCGCTTAAAATGCTATGGTGTCATAATAAAACCGAAACGTTTCGGCCACCTTTAGAATTGAATTAATCGGATTGCGAAAATTACTATGAAGAAAAGTATGGGTTAACATAAGAATTATTCGGAATCAACATAGAAAAGTATTGACTTATATAAATATATACACTTTCATAGTGTGGGCTCCCACGGGAATCCGTGTGAAAAGACATCATTCTAAATATGCTCTAAAAAAATTCAAATTCAGAATTTCGCTGCTATAAGCTATTTTGAAACATTTTTCGAATGATGTTTTTTTATATCTACTAGATTCTCACATGGATATTTTCGATATGGTGTAAGCGATACTTACGTGATTTACATTCAGTCTTGGAATAAGGTATATATTGAAATTCACATTGACATTTATTATTAATGCACATAGAATTATCAATACTACAATCATAATTATTTTGACATGGATCACCTAAAAGTGGTGAACAAGAAATGGGACTTGAAGCTATTGTGTTTGATGTGCAAACACAGATATTTTGTGGAGAACATTCCGCAAATTTTATCTTTTTACAGATAGTATCGTTTTCACAGAATGATCCTAATATCTCTACAATAATAATTATAAAAATAAGTCAAAAAGTTCATTATAATGTAATTAATTACAAATGATTAAATTTTTTTTTCTAATCGTAATTACCTGGTAAACATCGATCATTAGATAGCGGTAAATAGCCACTATCGCATTTGCATACATTATCAATGCATAAAGAATTAGCTGGCGCACATTTTTCATTTTTCCAACAAAATTCATTCAGTAATGGAGCACAGTCTATACTATTTAGTCGAATATTATTTGATCTACAAACACATTCATTTTTCATTGAACATTTAGCATGCAATATGTCACTACAATCTTGATCAGTTCTACACAAATCGCCTAATTGCACTAAGTTGAAAAAAAAAGCAGTGAAATTGATTTATTCAATTTAATCAAAATTTTTAATATTCGTAATCTCTAAAAATTAGTTAGTAAAGATTACTGCGATTTAGTAAATATGCACTAGAAACCAGCTGTAAATATACCATTGGTTGAATTAGTGGTATACTTATAAGCTAAATGCCCTAATACCGAAACGACGAAGGGTATACGTCTGATTTTACTATGCGCAGACTACACGATTGTGGCCTATGCGCATAGGTTTACTATGGGACACTTGTAAATTTTGTATCAGTTTCCTTATAGTTCCATGTTACTATGCACCCATAGTAAAATTTGTTGGGAATTTTTCACAGTGTACCAAAACTATTAAGAGACATGAAAAAGTCATGAATCCGAGATTATTGCTCTAATTAACATTTTTTCGATATATTCTAAAATCTATTTTATATCCTATTGTGTAACTAAAAGAGTAAGGTTTTAAATAAAGAAAGTTTTATTTAATTTCATCGCATGCGAGTTAAAATATAATATAATGATTATCAAATCGTTCTGGTATTGGGTCTTGTTCCTGTATTGGGACATTTACCTTAGCAGAAAAAATAGTGACTATTCACTAATTCGTAGTGATTTTCACTAATTCATTTTTATATATCGCATTACAGATGCCATAAGGACGTATAAAAATTTTTTTTTTCGAAAATTGACGTAATTATGTTCTATAAGTATAATAGACGAAAAAAATTTTTTTCAAAAATCAAATTTTTTTTATTCGTCCTTATGGCTCCCGAGGTTGGTACCAGGAGTCATAAGGGCGTATAAAAAAAAATTTAGTTTCTGGATTTAACGTGATTGTGTCCATCAAGTATAAGAATGATAACAAACGTTCAAAGTTAAGAAAAATTTTTTCGTTAGTTGAAAAAAAAATTTTAATTTGGAAAAAATTTTTTTTTGTCTCTTATATTTATAGAATATAATTACAATTTCTAAAAAAAATTTTTTTATACGCTTTTATGGCATCTGTAACGCGATATGATAATGAAGCCTAAATTTGACCATTAACTGTTAGTTAAAATTGTTAATTAGTTACCTTTTTCCATGCATATAAACGAGTTTGTAAGATTTAGTCGTTTGCACGTTAAATTTTTATCACAGCAAGGTTGTTGATTATGGAGTTTACACTTTTAAAATTAAATGAAAATTTTATGACTACACTGTTATCAATTTTTTAATAACTATTTATTTATTCAATTCAATTTAATTGATTACTTACCGTTTCACCGTGGTTCGAGCATTCTGCTTCAGTTTTTTCATTCCCGTTAACTAAATAGCCATTGAATGTAATTGAAATTAAAGTTCCACTCCATATTAAAAATAATTTTTGAATAATCATTTTGAAATTATCTTTAAATATTTAATAATTTAGAAAATTTATTTAATTGTGAAAGTAATGACAAATAACTGTAAGACTTTTTTTTATTTAAAAGAAAAAAAAAAAAAGAATTTAACTTCATTGGATCTATCACAAGAGTGATTTATAAAGTAATATCTATATACTTTTATATAGAGAGCAGTAATTGAAAAAATTCTAGTTACTTTTTTTAATAAAATAAAAATAATTTTTTTTTTCGACTATCGTTTCGTAAAAGTTTCCAATGCTCGCGGGTGTAAGAAACACATTAATAAAAATTAACTATTTATCGTCAAGTACATTAGTTTGAAATACCAAATTTATACTTTTTTATGAAATTAATAAAAATTAAGTTTGAGATTATAAAGTAATTTATCCACGTAATAATTGATACCGTGACAAACAAGTTTTTAATTTTAAATTCGATATTAATTAAATCTTTATATTTTTTATTGAGACCGATACTTATAAGTCGTATGTGAATAGTCATTTCTTAAATTAGATTTATCAATTGTATTCAATATACTTCAGAATAAGAAACGATCCAATGTAAAAAAAGCTACAACAAAAAAAAGTTTGTCACCTAAATATTGGCTGTAACCCGGTTTCCGACCTGTTTAATTGTTTTTTTTTTTTTTTTTTTTTTTTTAAATATGATAATAAAATTTCAAATAATAAAATATAGTAAACAAATGAAAGTATATTAATGACAATTTTAGATGAAAAAAAAATGATTCTATCAATTTAATAATTTCTGTATACATTAAAAAAAAATTTTGGAAAATCCAAAAGCTCACACCTCAATCGCTCATATGATAATTATTAATATTATTAATATTACTTTGATTATATTATCAATTTAATAATTCTTTTCCATTATTCATTTTTATTTAACTTATAAATTATTAACTTTATTTCTTATTTTTAGTTTAATTTTTTAACTTCTCGCTAAGAAAATCGAAGATTTTCAAAAATTTCGGGAAGTTATTGTTTTCACCCCGATTTGCAAAAATCGAAATTCCAACAGATGTCGACGTTTTGAGGTTCTAGGAAGCTATTTTGACTAAATTCCAGATGATGTCCGAGTGTATGTATGTATGTATGTATGTATGTATGTATGTATGTACGTACGTACGTATGCAAATATTCTGTAACTTTTGAACGGATGAACCGATTTTGATCGTCAAGGTGTCATTCGACGCGGCTTGTTATTTTCTATAAGCACTGAAAATTTGAGCTTAATCGGTAGGGTACGTTCGGAGATATTCCAAAAATAAAATTTTTTCAAAAATGTTTTTTTTTAATACTCAATAATTTAGAACTCAATAAAACGCGTCGATCGTCACCTCAACCGTTGCAATCGGTGAATTCGTTCGAGAGATATTGTTGGAGAAAAAATGGTAAAAAACAAAGGCACTCAAAAGTATTTTCGAGCTCGAAGAGCTCGAAAATGTATTCTCGACAATGTTTTCGAGCTCAAGGAGTTCGAAAACTGCGGGAAGTTTTGAGGCCGGCCCGCAGGGTCAACTGACAGACCGATTTTTTTTTTTTAAACCTACTAAAATAAAAAGTTTCTTAAAACTTTTGAAGTTTTCAATTTTTCTCCAAATACTCCATTGTGTTTATAAATCACCTTTGATCCTCCGAATTATGAAAAAATTAGTGAAATTTTTTTTTAACCAAAAAAAATATTTTTATTGTCGAGGAAATTTGTAAATTGCATTAAACTCGTAAATTTAAGCTATGAAATAAGCACATTTTTTTTTAATTTCACTAGTTTACGTCTGCGCGCGTGTCGTTTTTCATATATTTATTTTAATGTATATTTTCGTGTCATTTGCATATATTTTTCTGCTTTCGACCAATCACGTTACAAATAGTTTGGCTTCACATATTTTTCATGTCTATTTTAATATAGGGATTTTTTTGGGAGTCTGTTGTACCCCGGGTATTTCATATCGCTTTGAAACTTGGTTAATATATCAAACTTATGAAAATATGATGATTATATAAAAAAAAAAATTTCTTTGCCAAATTTTGGAAGAGATCCGTCGGCCCTCTCTCCCCTTTAATTTTTTTTCTTAAATTACGAATGACGTAAATTAACGCTTATATTTTATTCGATATACAAATATTTTCAATTTGGATAATAAATTTCATTATATTACGTACATATGTTTTCTAACTAAGTTATGACGTAAATTAGTTTAACACTACCACAGTTACAATGTGTATTTAATGATATACAAGTGTCAGATATTGAAAACAAATTGAAAAAAATACTCATTTACATTATTTTATAGTAATAATAGTAATGTTTGCACTAGATTTTATACAAAGTACATATTTTTGGAATTAATTTATAATATACCGAGATATGACAGTCAATGATCAAATATCAATAATGATAAATATAACTAAGAAAGCTAAATAGTATCGCGATAAAAAATATATATAACGACTTGAATTATATATATAGAAACAGTATATATTTTTCTATTCAAATTGACGAGTTGATTAAAAACTGCTAATCAATGAATCATCATTTATTAATTTGTTTTATTTTTTTACTAACTTTTAAAAATAAAATCGATGCTTTTATGATAAGTGATGTGCGAAATAATCATGGTGTAATTAATGAAACAAACTCAAGTAATGAGTTGTTAAATATAACTTTTAAAAGTAGTTTTAAACACAAAACATCGAGTATTGAATTTTTATCAAAATCATCGAATGGCTACCGTGAAGTTCGTAGTTCAAGAGCTAAAAAAGATTCAGCTACTTATTTTTTGGAAAGTGTTTACAGTCAAGCCGATCATTTGAAACCTTTTGATTCAATGAATTATAATTACGGAAATGATAATTTAACGGGAATGATGATCACTTGTATTGTGGCAAGACCGTTTGATAATTTTTATAATCATAATGACCAATTTTCTGGAGAAATATTGTGGTTTAATGTAACTAAAATGTATCAGAATACGTTGACATTAAAATCAGCGGAATTATATCTGTACAAGAATGTTACACCCGAGGACAAACGAATTTTTGAATCAGTAAAAATAGAAGTTTATCAAAAATTATGTAAAACTGGTAACAAGAATAAATTTGTGGATTCGTTACTCGTTTCACCTGACGATACAGATTGGTTGACTTTTAACGTCACCGAATCTATTAAATCATGGATAGATGACCCGAAGAAAAATAACGGATTGAATATTTCAATCGCGCCATTTGAATCTCAATTTAAGCTCCAAGATATTGGAATCACTGGATTGGAATTATCGGCTGACATTGAATTCAAACCATTTTTAGTTTTGAACTTTTATAATGTCATTAAAGGTCAAGATAATTTGAAGATTAAGCAGAATGTTCGCAATAAAAGAGATGATTATTCAAAATCACTAGACTATGAATCTAATGGAATTGATGTACTTCTTCTAGATTATGTTGCATCAAATCCATTTACAAAATCTTACAAACGTAAATTTATTGACAATCACCGTACGGTTAAAAAAAATTTAGCTGACGATAATAATGATGGTATTAAAAAAAAACCGAGTAATTGTAATATAAAATCATTGTCCATTAATTTTGAGGATATAGGACTTGACTATATAATTGCTCCAAAAATAATTAATTTCACCTTCTGCAATGGCCAATGCGGTGAATCAAATTTTGACAACTCAACTTATTCTACAGCTGATAACCACTATCTTCTTCATAAGTCATTACGTCGTCTATATCCTGAAGAAATATCATCAACGTATTGTATGCCTACGAAATTTTCAAGTTTAACTGCTCTGTTTTTCGATGTCGATGATAATATCGTTTTAGGAATAATGCCTAACATATCAGCTGAAGAATGCCTTTGTGAGTAATTGTTATAATTTATTAAGAGGGAAATAAAAAATAGTGCCTTGCAAAGAAATTTTTTATTCAAGTTTTTACTTCTAATTGATAAATAAATATTATATAAATTAATTATAAAATTAGTATTTTTAATTTTTGTATTTAAATTTAAGATTATAATAGACATTAGATTATCAGTGACTTCAAATTTACATATTTACATGGTACAGTTCCACAAAAAAAGTAATTTAGATACACGGAGATCTTAATTCTGTTTTGTATTCCGAGCAACTATAAAATTGTAAAAATTAAAAATTTTAACTTTTTTAAGAGATTATGGAACCTTGTAAAAGAATAAAAAATTTTAAATAAATTTTTTTAACTCATGGACCTAAAGCTCGATCACAGATTTTTGTCTTAATTTTGTGAAATATCCTTACATGTCTACGTCTTTATATATACCAAAAATAACTATATACCGTTATATATCCGTGTGAATTTCTCTTATGTGAATGCCCTGCGCAAGTTTCTTTAAAAACTTTCGAGCGGAAATTTTGTTCAAGAAATGCATAAGTTATTTTATCAATACGCCATGAGGTAGCTTGCACAATTCTGAAGATTCACTGTAACACAAACAAATCTATACAAATCTGAATAAATCTAAATTTAATAAGGATATAAAATTTAAAAAAATTTTTATCTATATTTAACTAATCAGACCTCATTCTATCGGTAAATATTTCACTTTTATTATAATTATAATATTTTTCTGATATAGCAGCTGAGGCAGCCGTTTGGCACGCGCGTGGCTCGGGCGATCACCGAAGTTAAGTAGCATCGAGCAGGATTACTACTTGGCTGGGTGACCGTTTAGCCACACATCGGGTTCGAACGAAGGTCTCTGATCGTTAGGCGCGGGATGAAGATCCAGTGATCGGTAAAATGGGAATTTTACCAATCACTGGCGCTTCACCCTAACCGAAACTGTACTGGCTAGGTTTTCTCTGTGATTTTCCTAGCCACTACACCTCGCTCGCACAAGGGAGGTTGCAGGGCATCACCGTAATGTTGCAGTACAGTATAAGCACAAGTCGGGCCACAGCCGCACAATGAAAAGCAGGAAAAAGTAAAGCAGTTGCGATATAAAGGCAAAAAGTGTAAAAGGCCGTAATTGCCGCTATACACTAGAAAACAATTAAAATTAAAAAAAATTATTTTTCTGATAGTTATTAGAAATATTAATACAAGCTTGTAAAATACTTGATAATGAAATATATATAATTTGCAAAAATAATAATCACTACTGAGTTATCGTAAGTATATGCTATATCTCAGTTTATCAATATCAATAAACTTAAATAAACACAGCCGTGTGGATTACAAAAGATTCTGTAATCATTAACTGCGTCGCACTTATTGTAATTATATTATTTTGAAATAATTACACGTTCGAGTAACTCTATTAACAATCATTCACTACTTTAAATTTTTACAAGACACATCACTACTAATAATAAGTTGACTTCCAACAAAATATTTTAGTAAAAAATTTTAAAAAATAAATTCATTAATAAGCTGTTAATTGAGTGATTGACGATTAATAAAAAAATATTTTAAAGTATCATTAAAAAAAAAAAAAAAAAAAAAAAAAAAATCTAATTATGAGAGTTTGTAGTAAAACAACGAAGGGATCAGGGAGAAACGGATTGAAACATAGAAAGAAAATTTGTGATAATATCAATGGGATCACTAAAGCAGACATACGTCGTTTAGTACGTCGTGGTGGTGTTAAACGCATTTCAAGTCTTATATATGAACAAGTACGTATTGTGCTTAAAATATTTCTTGAAAATATTATTCGTGATGCTGTAACCTATACGATACATGCGAAAAGAGAAACAGTGACTGTTATGGATGTTGTTTGGGCTTTGAAACATCGAGGTCATACAATTTATGGATTTGATAGTTAATAAATCAATAAATGAATAACAATCACAATAATTATTGTTATTGGTGCTGGAAAAATTTATTTTTATAACGAGTTTTGTTAATTATCATATCTAGTAAGTATAATAAATTAATAATTGCATTGTATAATTATCATGTATTATAATTTAAATTATAAAATATTTTATTTTATAGCTGATTGCTGATAAATGTATATTATAAATATGAGAGAGCCAGTCAAAATAAGAGACCTGAAATTTTTGGTGAATGATTTAAAATCCACTCACTTTTTGTTATGATTTTGTTAAAATACAATAACATTTCGAACAATATTAAAAATAAAATATATTGTGTCATATAAGATTTTTTAACGGAATAAATTTTTAATTTGCGTGCAAAACACATCTTGCCCGCATGTATGCACTTACGTATATGCATAAGTGCCATATTAAAAATTTCCATATGGGAATACAGCCTAGATTCCTATATACAGGGATTTTTATATAATTCCATAAATTCTCGTATTAATTCCTATGGGTTCTTACATAAATCCATCTTTTCCGATATGAGTTTCTTTACTCTATGAATTTTTTTACTTATAAATTTTATCAATCAGTTAAATACTTAGTTATTATTAATTAAATAACCTAAATTTTTCCATTTTGAAATGTTAGTTTAATAATAACCTTACTACCTTGAATTAGACGCAGCTTCATTATAAATGGTAGCATTCATCAATGTAGCATAGGAATCATTCCAATGCTAATATGGTGAATGCTACCATTCACAATTGGGCAAATTACTATGCCAAATGAATAATGTAGCTTAGAAATCTACTTCATCACGCTACATGGTAATGTTTACCCTGTTACATTGGAGAATAAACCAAAATTGGATTCTCTCCTTCCCGATGAAAAAAGATTTTATACAATTGTATAAAATTATATATAAACTAGTTTACGTCCGCGCGCAAGCGCGCGCGTGTTGTTTTTCATATATTTATTTTAATGTATATTTTCGTGTCGTTTGGATATATTTTTTTGCTTTCGACCAATCACGTTACGAATAGTTTGGCTTCACATATTTTTCATGTCTATTATAATATAGGGATTGTATAGAAAAAATGGCCCGATCCATTTGTATACAATCGTACATGATTATATCTTATTTGTATATAATTTGTATATAATCACAATGTTTTCGTATAGATTATATATAATTATATACAATTCTATATAATTGTATACAAATATATACATTTGTATATAATTACATACTGTATTCGTATAGATTATATATAATTATATACAATTCTGTAGAATTGTATACAAATATATACATTTGTATATAATCATATACTGTATTCGTATAGATTATATATAATTATATACAATTCTATATAATTGTATACAAATATATACATTTGTATATAATCACATACTGTATTCGTATAGATTATATATAATTATATACAATTCTATATAATTGTATACAAATATATACATTTGTATATAATCACATACTGTATTCGTATAGATTATATATAATTATATACAATTTTATATAATTATATACGATTGTATATAAATGTATATAATTATATAAAAATTTTATATAATTATGCATCACCTCTCTCCAATTGTATATAATTCATATATAACTATATACAGTTATATAAAATATTTTTTCATCGGGTTGTACCTAAAATAATATGAATATGCCTCGACAATACATGAAAGCTATGTTCGAGATAATTCTACAAAATCATGACACTAATTGGTTACGATAGATGACGAACGAGGTAGCTCTCGTTTATTTTTATAATACGAATTTTTTTGTTCTTTTAGAAAGAAGTATAATCTTTATAGTTTATGACGAAGTATATTTTGATAAATTTTTAATTTAAAATTGATGATACTATAACTTTAGTGGATAAGACCAGTTGGGAAATAATAAAATAAAAATAAAGTGTCAACCATTGTATATCAGTTGAATTGGTAACGACATACTTGATTAAATAAAATTTTCATTAAGTTATCTATAAGTATGTATTATTATTTTATTATTTGACATTAAAAATAAGTTGTTTTTATTCATAACGATTAATTAAATTATCCCAACGAATAATTAAAATTTTCTATGAATTAATTGAATAAATTACGACTGTTTTAAATTAACAATTGTAGATAGCGAAAAAATTTTTAAGTGTATGTAGCAAAAAAATCAGTAGAATGGTGCCGATTGATACTTTATTTTTAATGCATTGTATAGTTTTTATTTTTATTCCATTATTGAGCAATTCAACTTGTGGAGGCACAAAAAATAACAATTTGTACTGTGCGCAGAAAAATGATTTGGCAAGTATTCAAATCAATCATAACAAAAATTATTACACTAACAAAATAACAACTTTCTATGATAGACATAAGAAGATCTACAATTTAATAATTAAATAGCTAGTTATAACAAGTCTGAGAAGTAACATATTACGGTACGGGTCAGTTACAGTGTATAAGCCGACAGGTGGCACTGTGTCACGAGAGAACGAGTCAGAAACTTAGCGCCCGATCGCAAAAGTCAAAACCTCACTCCAATATGGCCGTGCTGCCAACTGTAGACTCCACTCTTAACAACTAACCTCTGAATAGCTAAAAGAGTATTGTGACCGTCAAAAAATGATATTGTGCCGGTTAGAATAACTTTTTTTTCCGCGTATGCATGGTATGCTTCAACGTCATCCATCTTGTTTACACAGTTTTACGTATTGAAATTGTAAAAATCGTTTTTTATAACAATAACAATCACCCTTACGCATAATTAGTAACAAAATTCTATGCCATATAGTGTTCTAAATTATTTGTTATTAGCAGACAAACAACAGAAAAAAAAGTTAAAAGTTTTGGTCTTAATACTAAATGACTGTTTGAAAAACCTAAAAAAGCGGCTTAAATCTACGTAGATAAATTTATTATATTTTGTAAATCCACGTGGATCTCAAAAATGATATAAATTAGATTTGCGTAAATCTTAATTAATTTTTTCATAAATTTATAATATAGCGACACTAAAAATTTTAATTTCATTCTATTACGTTATCAGTGTTATCCTAAACATCCAAAACCTTGCTGTGACCAAAGTAACATTTGTATGGAAGAAAGTGGTGGTATATTCAAATGTAATTATAAAGGTACTTGTGCTGTAAAAAACGATTTTTATCCTATTAACGTGTCTTGATAATAAGATTATAATGAATAATTCACATAATTATTTAAGCACATTTAGGAGTATTTTGTGAATCAGATGAGAATTGCAATATAGTGTGGCATGCAAAATGTTCAACAGAAAATATATGCGTCTGTCGATCAAATTATACTCAAATTAATAATCTAATCTGTGCACCACTATTAGGTGAATATTGTATGAACAATGAAAAATGTGCACCCGAAAATTCTGTTTGTATAAATAATGAATGCCAATGCAAAGCTCATTATTTAAAGCAATCAAATAATTTTTGTAAGCCAAGTAAGGATCATTGTTTAATAATAAATAATGAATTGAATTTGAGACCTTAAAACTTTTATCTGATATTATTCTAGTGGTGCTGGGAGAATTATGTTTTGATGATGACTTTTGTATGCTGGTTGAATTTTCAAAATGTTCATCTACTGATTTGGTTTGTATTTGTACGTCAAATACTATTGCGGTAAATCAAACATGTAAGCCACTTTTAGATGGATTTTGTGAAAAAGATGAAGAATGTGTACCTGATTATTCTGTTTGTATTAATAATAAATGTAAATGCAGCAGTTATTTTTTACCTGTATCGAATACTCGATGTGAAGAAGGTAAATGTGTTTTAATAAAAAAATTTCCCATAATGAAAAATTTATTAAAATTTTCCAAAATAATTTAGCTTACATAGGACTAACTTGTAAACGTGACGTAGATTGTAGCCAATTAATAAATCATTCTGTATGTGACAGTAATATATGTTCATGCGATTATGGTTATTTTCCAATAAATTACGCAACGTGTGCGCCAACTTACAATAACTCGTGTCAAACAAATGAGTTATGTGCAAATGATAATTCTGTGTGTATCAATAATAAGTGTCAATGCAAACCTAATTACGTTTATCGAGATTGGGGATGCGTCCCAAGTAAGGTTTAAAATACAAAAATAGGTTCAATTTTTCTATCAATAATTATTTTAAACTTTTACAGCATTATTAAATGATCCATGCAACGATAATTCTAATTGTAACAAAATAAAAAATGCAATATGTTCAGTAGATAAAAAATGCGTCTGTAAAAATAATTATAATAAAATAAATGAAAAAAAATGTGGGTCCATTTTAGATGAATTCTGTTTGATAAATGAACAATGTGCTATAAAAAATTCATGTTGCATAAATAATCGGTGTCAATGTAAATTTAATTTCGTGCCGGTATCCAGCAAACAATGTGCTCCAAGTAAATTAAATTTCAATCGAAATTTATTTATATTTTCTGACATGATTTTAGTAATTTTGATTTTTATATTTGTTGTCTTGTCTTAAGTGTTCTTGGAACAAAACTGTGAATGCGCTGACGACTGTCGTAATATTAAGTATTCAAGATGTTCAAAAAGCCGCATGTGTATTTGTAACCCGGATTACGCTTCTGTAAATAATGTGTGTGCACCTCTTATAAATGGATTTTGTTCAACTGGTGAAAGATGTGCAACTACAAACACTCGTTGCATTGATAATAGATGTAAATGTAGACCTAACTACCAACTTCAGCCTAACAATGACTGCATACCAAGTTAGTATTATTGTACCCTTACGGTAAAAACTAATGAATACTATTAAAAACTTTTGAAAATTCATTAGTTTTCATAAGCGATTAATCAGTGATTATTAATAATCTGACTAGTAAACCTTGCAACACTATTGGAAGTGATGAATGTCGATTAGTCTTTTATTCATGATCATTAGTAGTCCGATTGGTGAATTTACAGCACTATTGAAAGTGATTGGTGTTGATCAGGCTTTCAATAGTGTTGGTAAGTAGTTCAATTAGTAAGTCTACATCACTATTGAAAGTGATATTAGTATCAATCATGTTTCAAATAAAAAAAACTCTAACCTTAAAATTTTATATTTGATCTCTATATAAATACAGTGAAAATTTATAAATTGCCCAATCATCGCGATTAATATCATTTGCATTGTCAAGATTATTGAGATTTCTATGATAAATATATAGACCTTCGAAATAATCATAACTATTGAGTCCGTGGTGATGGCAGAGTGGTACAGGCTTCAACTGATATGCAGAAGGATCCAGGTTCGAGCCCCAGTAATGACCATTAATTTTTCATCGACAAAAAAATTAATAACCATTAATTAATCAGTACAAATAGTAATCCAAGTTATATGATCGGATCCAAATTTTTATTATCGGGTTACACCATTAATACTAAGGAATAAGTGCATTACACTTATGACACTTAAAATACTGAGAACACTAAGGACACTAAACGCACTAATTATACTAAACAAACTAATGACACTAAAGACATTAGTGCGCGAAAATACTAGTCCATTAGTTTTTCATTAGGGTTTTCTAATAGTACTCATTACTTACCTGAAAAAATGTATATTCCGGCCAAATAGTGTATATGCAGCTTGTTTAGTATTGTCGTAGATATGCTATTTTTCCGGCATATATTTCTGGATATATATTTTTTCATAAAGACAGTAATGTCCGTAAGGGTAAAAATGATCTGTAAAAATATTTTTTATGTTATATTATTTATTTATCTTTTAGTACGTTTACAAGGATCCTGCAAATTAGATTCAGACTGTCGTCTAATAAAAAATTCCAAATGTTCAGAAAAGAAAACATGTATTTGTGATGAAAGCTATGTTTCAAAAAATGAAACGTATTGCGAATTATGGAGTGACTTTTTATGCATCATGGGAAACTGTTCTGTCACACGAACAGTATGTGATTCGGATGAAGATTGCAGTGAGAGAATGAATACGCGCTGCTGGAAAAATCAATGCATTTGTAAGAAAAATTTCATTTTGTTGAATGATGAATGTCTAGCATATCTTAATGGATTTTGTAAAATAAATGAAGATTGTGTTGCTGAAAATTCAGTTTGTATTTTAAATCAATGTCAGTGCAAACCAAATTATGCAATTCAATCGATAAATTATTGTGAGCCAAGTAAGCACATATATTTGACTCTTTCAAATTATACATTTATAAATATTGAAGAATAAGTAATTCTATCTGAATTCGAACAGTAGTTGAGCTTGTGCATATGTTTGTTTTGAAAACAAAATTTTATTTTTCATCTTTCGGAAAAATTTATTTATACAATAAATCAAATCTCTCTTCCCGTAAAAAAAAAAAAATATAGTACTCAATATGAAAAATGGCCATTAATGCTCATATATGGAGCATGTATAAAGTATATACGACTCATATATGAAGCATTTATGAAACAAATAAGAATCATATATGGATCATATATGAAACATACACGAATCATATCCAAATCATATACGCACTATATATAAGCATGTATAATTCATTTTTATCGGGTTTGCTATAATCATTTCAACTTAACGATAGTCAATTCTAAGCTCAATTTGATTGAATATTATAACGAATAAAGAATTATGTTTTTTCATTAGTTTCATTGGGAATGCCATGTAAATCAGCTATGAGTTGTAGTTTGATCAAAAATTCTATTTGTTCAAAAGATAAAATTTGTATTTGTGACTACAATAGATTGGCAGTAAATAAATCAATGTGTAAGCCAATGATTAATGAATTTTGCATGAAAGATGAACATTGCTCTGTTGAAGAACTACATTGTTTGGATAATACATGTCAATGCCAAACAAATTATTCACCTGCATCTGATAGCCAATGTATAGAAAGTTGGTATAGTGATCAAATTATTAAAAGTAATATAATATTGGTTCCCAAATTTTTTAACGATGAATATTTCTTTATTATTTATTTAAGCATCTATGTTACCCAATTGTCATCAACGTATTGATTGCAATGATCCATTACGTGAAGATTGTTCAGATAATAACAAATGTGTTTGTAAATTAAATCATATTGCATCTGATAATTCAACATGCCTGCCACTTCTAGATGGATTTTGTTGGAAAAATAGTCAATGCATCACTGAAAATTCCGTTTGTATTTATAACAGCTGCCAATGCAAATCTAATTTTTTACGTGTGTCAAATAATTTATGCGTAAAAAGTGGCTTTAATAATCAATAGTATATTACTTCTCAAGGCACGAAAAGTAGGACATTTCAACCCGCGTGTATAATTGCCTACCCAAGCCGAATTCAAGGTTGGCAAACACACGGATTGGGACGTCTTACCTTTCCCTTGTGGTGTGTATATGATTTTTCACCAGACCTGTACCTGAAAGTTTAAATTTATGCCTCTGTTTGTGAGAAGAACTGCACATGCACTAATTTTTATCATTTTTTTTCTCATTAGAGAAAAGAACGACTTTTTTCCCTCTAAATAGGACAGGAATTTAAGTTTTCGATGCAGGTCTGGTGAAGAATAATTGACAAACTTAATAATATCCTGGGTCATAATATCTAGCCTCATCGAACCCAAGTAAGCCTCAATCCAGCCTCACTGAGTAAAAAAAGCATTTTGAGCCTCAATGAGCCTCAAATAATGCTCAAAGATCCTCAATAAGCCTTGATGAGCCTCATATGAACCTAGTCTCGACTATGTAATTTAAACTTGATTAGTATTATTTGAGGCTCTTTGAGGCTTTTTGAACATCATTTGAGGCTCGAAATGCTTTTTTTTTACTCAGTGAGGCTGGATTGAGGCTTACTTGGGTTCGATGAGGCTAGAAATTATGACCCGGGATTACGATGTTAAAATTGAAATTTTTCCTGTTGATCATTGAAATGGTAGACTCTTCCTTCATTTTTACAGTGTAAACTATTAAATTCCATTCAAGAAACAATACTTTTTACAGTTATAAGCTCGTTAGTGTAAATCACGGTTTTCTTATCGTAAATTTTCAGAATTCGAAGTAATTTCAATTTTAAATTAAAATTTATAATAAGAATCGCTCAAACGGGTGTTGGATTCGAACACGAAACCTTACTATCGGAAGTCACGAGAATACTTCTTAGAGTGGGAACAGTTATTATTTAAAAATTAAGATGTAACGTTGCAAGCGAGACAGTACTGTAATATTTATTCTACAAAATATAGTTTTTAAATTGTAATTTTTTTGTTTTTATTTTTACGATTTTGAAAAAGTGATTTTTAATGCAAAATATTTACTATGTTCTTTATGCGTAAATATTTTTAATAAAAAAAAAATACATATATATATTTTTTACTCTTATCTAGCATCGAATGAAATGAAAATTTTCTTAAATAAATTTTTTATAAAAATTTTTTTAATGTTCCCCTTCTACCCAACCTACTTCTATAATGTTTTTTCAAATAAATTATTAATGACGTTTAATAATAGCTGCTGTGACTGCCTTAGGCCTCTTATCTGGACGGGTTAAATGTGTTTTTAAGTGAAAGAGAAACAGAAAATAAATCTAAAAAGTGAGACAGCAGCAAACTATCAAGATAATTATTTCGAATAAAAAAAATAAAATCGAAAATAAATTTATAATTTGATTTCAAGTTAAAATAATACGTAAGGCGGATTTGGAGAATTTCAAATTTTAATCCAACTTGAAATAATGTATTTTTTTAATGATCATCAAAAATTTGTATTATTTTTTTTTTATTATCTAACATCCTCATATTGTCCTAACCTTGCCTCTATAGGGGACTCAGGGCAAAACGAGACACTATTTTGAGCCAAAAATATTTTTTTTAACATGCTTAACTACAGTTCGTAGAAAAGAAGGGGGTAAATTAATTAGCCGCGACAGTGCCACCAGTTTAATGATATTTATTGAAGAATATGTAAGAAAAACAACTTTATTACGATTGACTTCCGTTGTACTTTTATAAATAAATTTTATAGATGACTTCCTCTGTACTTTTATAAATAAATTTTATAGATGAAAAATATTCTTTTATTTTAAAAGTTATTTAGTCCACAATTGATAGTACTTAAGTAAGAATTATTACTATAAATAAGATTTTTTTTTTTCAATCTGTAAGTAAATTAATTTACATATAATACATCATGATATATATATATATATATTAGACTGTGCCAAATAAAATCGAAATTTTTTTTCGGCCCCATATGAAAATTTTATTGTATTTAACTAAATAAAATTTAACTATGAAATCAAGCCCTCTAACTCAATTACAGTTTGCACTCGCCTAAATAAGATTTCCTATTTAAATAACATAGAAAAATTTTTTTTTTTAACAGGGGTTCGCACTTTTCTCTCTATTACACTCAAGTCCTTGAACGGTACTATCTTTGTTGCACAGTAAATAGAAAACAATTGAAGCACACTTCGCTAGATTAGACAGTAATGCATCAAAGTGCAGTCTGTGTTTTGCATTAAGAAATTTTGTATCCGAAAAAAACCCAGCTGAAAATATCTAAAAACCCCTGTTAACTTTGAAATTTGATAACTCGTTAACGGATCAATATGTTAATTAATAACTTTTTAATTTCACATTTAAAAAATTACAGGTTTTACAAATTAATCATTTAGAAAAAAAAACTTAAATTTTCGGGAAAAAGTAACTTTTAAACAGTTAGAGTTATCAAAAAATAAGAAGAGACCTTTTTTGTAGAACTCGTTAACGAGTTATCAAATTTCAAAGTTAAAGAAAGTTTTTCCAATATTATTAAAATCTAATTTAGGCGAGCGCACGTTTTGTAATTGACTTGGAAGGCCCAGCTTGGTACCCATTTTTTTTTTTTTTGATATTACATACAACGTAGTTTTCATTAGGGACTGAAAAAAAAATATCGGTTTTATTTGGCACAGTCTAATATGTATATATATATATTATGGTTAGCCACAGCTTTGAACAACAGCAACGAAAAATGCCAGGGCTCGGAATCTCATACTCAATTTCAGGTGTAGCTTTAACTTTGATTTTATTTGTAAAAATAATTTACGGATTGCCGTGTATCACTGATATACATTGTCATGCAAATGCAAAATGTACAATCGATAAGAATTGTGTTTGTCTACCAAATTATGTTCAACTAAATGAAACAACATGTGCACCTCTGATAGGTGAATATTGTTCAAGTGATGAACAATGTGCACCCCACAATTCGATTTGCTCTAACAATAAGTGTATATGTGATATTAATTACTTACAACGATCTAATAACAAGTGCACAGAAGGTAAGTTACTTAAATATGTATATTTCTTGATCATCTACACTGAGATAAAAATAGCTTTTAGAAATATTTTATTTTCGTCTTACAATAAGTTACACTTTTAAAAATTTCCAATCTAATATATTTTTAGTGAAAAAATTTTAAAACCTTTTTCAACATCATTTTCGGTTTAGCTCGTGATGTCCTAATTTTTTTTTTGTAAGATTGTAAATAAACTTCGATGTTGTTCAGTTAAGAAAATTTTTTTTTATCTTAGATATTGCATTGAAATAGTAGTAGTTTTTATTGACTAACAACTGAAGAAAAAGCTGTTTTTACGGGAGTTATTTTTTTCATCAGTGTATTGTTATTGTTAATTATCATAACACTATTCGAAAAGTAAAGTAACGTCAATAAAATACTAATTTAATTACTCAATATAGTATACTTGGGACAACCTTGTAATGAGAATGAAGACTGTGAGGAAATAAACTATGCTGAGTGCTCTGCTGATAATAAATGTGTTTGTCAATCAAATTATATTGAAGATGATAAATTAGCATGTTCACCGCTATTAGGAGGATATTGTCTCAAAGATAAAGATTGTTCAGCCAATAATTCGATCTGTTATCGTAACGAATGTCAATGTCCCGATAATTACGTACAACGGTCCAATCTTGAATGCCTGCCGAGTAAGTGTTTGCCAGAGAAAATAAAAGTACTTGTAATGCATCAAAACGAATGTAAAATTATCATTTTTTTACTTGACAATTTTATCAATGCAGTTAAGTTGGACAAAAGTTGTATCAATAACGTAGAATGTACTGGAACAAATCACAGTATATGTTCAAAAACAAATAATTGTATTTGTGAATCAAACTATTTTGCATTATCCAGAAAAACATGTGGACCACTTTTGAACGGATTTTGTTTAAAAGATGAACAATGTATCGTTGATAATTCTATTTGTGTCGACAAAAAGTGTCAATGTAAACCTAATTATAAACCCTATGTAAACAACCGATGTATTACATGTAAGTTTCTCGATTCTTACCCTGATTAAGCCTTCAGAATTTCACCTTCAAACCCTACTTTAAGTTGAGTCAGGTCGTTGTAAAACTAGAGCGATTGCGTAGCACCCGCCCCAGGGACGTATGAAACAGAAAAGTGGAATTTTTTTTTTTCAATACTTAACTTAGCCATGTAAACAATCATAACTACGGCACTGTTACTGTACGCAACGTAAAGTTAAAATGGTACATTAATAGGTCTACTATAAAAATCTCTATCTTACAACAACTGAACTATAACCAGGCCTACGACAAGCAACTATACTACACAACAGCTATACCAATTTCAAAAACTACCCGTGGAAATCCCAACCAATCAACAATTCTATCACTTAAAAGCTCTATCACATTAAAACTCTACCAGATTACAACCCGAATAGTAACGAACTCAAATATAACAACCTCTGCCATGTACATCTCTACCACAATATTGGTCACCCATAAAAATGCCTATCAATCAGCATATCTACCATTTACAAGCCTACCATAAATAACAACCACATTTTGGCTATACTAGAATAAATCTCTACCAACAAAATAGACTACCAAAAAACTGCTCTATCATTTTTTAAGTCTACCAAAAAAAAAAAACACTACCATATAGTGAACACTACCAGAAAAGTAACACTGCCTTTATCATAGGGTAGAAGTACCATTTGTGGCCACTGCTCTATTTTTGGACATTTAATACTTTATTTTAATTAATGAAGAATATTTTTAAAAATTTCAATTGTAAATGTGATCAAAGAATCTTCAGATACATTTAAAAAATTAATTGTGCCATTGCGTATTTTACAAATTATTTTATTTAAAATTTTCAAGTGGCCAAAACTGGCCCTAAAGTGGCCAAAAACGGTACTTCTACCCTACACATACCATAATTGAAAATAAAAAAAAAATAATGATATTGTTTTCTCAACAGTTTATTTAAATGAATCTTGTGTAAGCGATATAGATTGTGAAAGAATAAATAATGCAAAATGTTCAAATGATGGTAAATGTGCGTGTAAAAAAAATTACTCACAATTTAACGAAACAACATGTGCGCCTTTACTAAACGAATTCTGTACAACGCATGAAGAATGCACCGTTAAAAATTCAGTTTGTAGAGACAATAAATGTCAATGTAAATTTTTCATGACTTCTATATCTAATCGTCAATGTATACCACGTAAGTATTAGCAACAATAGTTTTTAAATTAGAAATTTATGACGCCGAATGCTCTACATAAATTACATAATCGTAGATTGTATAACAAGTGGACTAAGTTGGTCATTATTCGTCAAAGGCAATGGCTTTAGCACAAATCAAAGACACGCATGCGCGAATTGAAAGCGAGAGCTAAAGACATTGGGTAATACGGATAACAGTCTAATCCACGTGTTACGCATTATACTTTATTCAACACATATCTGGTTATTCTGATTTATCAAACATGCAAAACATTGTCATAGTAATCGTTTAGCGATACGGTGCGAATTAGACCTAATCAGATTAAAAATTTAACCGTAAAAATATTCTATGGAAACTATAAATTAATATTTAACTAATTATTTGGCGTCAAAACCTATCTATCTTGATGATAATAGTAGAAAAAATGTAAGGGGAATTATTAATAGTAACTTCAATAGTATCGTTATGAGCTAATTATGTAACGCCGATGAAAAACTTCGTAAATGGTATTGCCTTTTAATCGATTATAGTTTACCGGTTGATAAATGGCCACTTAATCAGATAGCCATTTCGTCTGTAACTTGATGTAAGACTGCTGCCGAAACGACGGCAATATTCCTTTTTTGGGCTCAAAATATCGAAGTTCCCGAAAGCTCAGAAAAGTAGTTTGTAGCTCAGGGACGCGACAAGTGGGCAACAGCTAGCCCACAATTTGAAAGTGATATAAATGGAGAAACCCTTTTTAGGGTCGTAAGGAAGAAATGTACGTTCGGGGTCAAGTTGCCTCTACATTTCGGCTACAGATTGACGGCAACTTTATAGGAAAATGTATGCCAATTTGTAGTCAATAGTTAGATAGTAAGATGTTGCCGTCAACTTGACGGCATATTGACTAAAACTTTCTCAATAACGTAGTTGCGGGAAAACTGTGGCTGTCTGGGCAGGGTTCGCTTCATAGGCATGATAAAACCGCATAACCGTGCATGTGTTGAATAGAAGAAGTTATTACTTTAATCTGTATTTTGCTGTTACGCAGTACTGACGGAAACATTTTGCTACGATGATAATGATTGCCATGATATAAAGCATACAAAGTGTTCAGATAATAAACGATGTGCTTGTACATCAAATTATATGCCAATAAATAACACTGTTTGTGCACCACTTATAACTGGAGACTGTTTAAATGATAATGACTGTATTACGGAAAATTCTGTTTGTTTGAATAATACGTGTCAATGCAGACATAATTATAGAGCACGTTCTTATGTTAACTGCGAAAACGGTAAAATGAATTATTACTGAATATCAATTGATGTAAAATAATTTTTGGCAATTTGGAATAATTAATTTTTTTTTTAATCAAGTTTCATTAGGAGATTCTTGTTATAAAAATTCAGATTGTGAGATGATAACAAATGCTCAATGTTCAAATCATGATAAAAAATGTATTTGTATTGAAAATACTTTCGCATTTAATGAAACTTCTTGCATACCAATGATTGGTAAATTTTGTTCAAAAGACGATGAATGTGATTATGATCGCTATCATTGTTTTGATAATAAGTGTCAATGTCTTAAACATTACTTACCTGTGTCGGAAAATCAGTGTATATCGGGTAGGTATTAAACTTTAACGTTGAATAATTCATTTTAAATCGTAGAAAATATTTCGTTGATTTCACTATCAAAGATGGAATTTTTTTCGTGTTTTTCAAAGTAAAAAAAAAGTTTTTTTATTTTTAATTTTGTGATTACAGCATGGGTAGTTACCGAATGTAATAATGATACAGATTGTGGCGTTCCATGGCATTGGGAATGTTCAAAAAACAATGTATGTTCATGTAAAGCAAACAATACTGCAATAAGTAGTACCACGTGTTTACCACTTATTGAAGGACATTGTTGGAGAGATGATCAGTGTGTTGTTGAGAATTCTTCTTGCATTGATTTTCACTGTAGATGTAAGCACCCATATATAGCTGTGGCTAATAATCTGTGTAAATAAAATTAATGTAAGCAATTGTACATTTTTAAAAATCTATTTAATCTGAAAAATATGGAATTTAGAATATTTGTATTTGTTATCTTAATCTAAACTATTCAAGTGTTTAAAAATATGTATACATATAAATAAAAATTTGTTATTTTTATATCGACACCAAAATATTTCTTTTTTTGTTTATTTTTGTGCATTGAAAATAAACGAGAAATTTCAAAATTTTATTCTTTAATTATTTTAAATAAGTTAAATAAAGAATACTCCTTCATTGAAATAAAGAATCTTCCCTTCATTGAAACTGATCCGTCGGTAGCAAAGATAATATGGTTGTCGATAAAACAGATTAGTACCGACTGTTGGCAATAAAAATATTTCCTATGGTAGAGGGTGTTCGTCCCCAGTAAGTCACATTGAATCTTTTTTTTTCATTTCTAGGAAGTAGTTATAGGAAAAAAGTGAAAAAAACTTCTATTGAAAAGATATAGCTTTTATTCAAGTAATATATCACTGTACTGTAAGACATAGATTAAGAACATCGAAAAAATATAAGAAATGTCAATGCAATTAAAAGTACTATACTCGTGTAGTTTAATTTTTAATTCAAAAATTTTATGTGTTGATTGTCCAAATTAATCCACTTGCTTGTTTTAACATATTCTCTCCAGTAACGGCTTAAACTGCAACAATAATTAGACGAAATTATTATTTAATAAAAATAAAATCAAACGGATTTCAAATACATCATTGACTCGATTTAATTTTAATACTATGGAATAACATTCATTTTTTTCGAATTTCATTTTTTTACTTACATGGCACACATAAATTATCGGCAACCGGTATGAAGTTAATCTTGCATTTACATTGAAAATTATGACAAACAGAATTTTCAGGCTGGCATTGCTGATTCTTCCAACAATATCCACCAATTATTGGCCGACAGGTTGATTTATTTATTGCAACATTATTTATTTTACATAGACATTTCTTATCATCTGAACAATCAGAATGCCATGGTTCACCACAATCCAAATTCGCCTTACAAGAGAATGCTGAAGACTCTAAATTAAAAAAAAAAATACGAATTAAGACATATGATGCACAATATCAGTTTATGCTACATGTGTACTAAGGAGTAAATTTGACAATCATTTTTGCTTCCAAGTCCACCTGTAGGATACAGTATTTCTTGCAATTCCTGCTATGAAAGTTCACTTTTGGAGAAGTAAAAACTAAAATTTTATTTTAAATCAAATTTTTCAAATATATGATAATTTTTAAGATCTTACAGTATATGAATATTTTTTTTTATGCCAGTAACCATAAACTGATAAGATTGTCTATCATATACGATGCATATTACATGAGTGACAGAAAGTAAAATCACGTCCTTAGTTACAGAGAGCAAAATTAAATAAATTCACTGGTCATGACATCTTATTACCACGTTAGTATAGTAAAGTTAAAACTGTAAAGTTATAGGCTATTTAGCGCACAAGTGTGGTTAAGTAAAATGTATAGGCAATGCTGAATATATTTGGCGCTTCCGACAAGACTTACAGCGCTCGGAAATTGAACTTTCAAAGTAGGTTTTGTGAACTGATTTTTGCTTGACTGCAAGCCAAATCATGAAGCGAAATTACTATCATGCTTTGGATAAGAGACGTTATAGTTGTACTGGAGACAGAATTACTTTTTCCCCCACCTTTTTCCTACAATTAAGTCATTACTGCACAAGGCATGTGCCTCAGTACAGATACATGCACTCACTAATGCAATTAGTGGGGAAAATGATCATTCTTCCACAGACTATAGTTGTAAATAAAAGAATCATACAGTTTTGATCCTAACCTATCAGTGCATACAGAAAACAGGAGAGATGATATATTTTCAGACTCAGGCATGTTTTAGAAGGAAGAGAAAAAAATTATTCTGAAAAATTCTTTAATTATCAAGAAATAACTTACTTGTGACACACTGCCTACTGGAAACAGCTATATAAGGAGATTTACATTGACATTTATGATCAATACAGTGCATAAATGCTGACAAACAGTTAGCGTCATATTCACAAACTTTTCCAATCGTTGGTAAACATGTTGAGTTGGTTGCAGCATAATTATTTTTATCACATATGCATATTTTATTGTCAGAACAAACTGAATTATTTATTGCTACACAGTCTGAATCAGCATTGCACCGCAATCCCAACGATGCTTGATTGAAAAAAAAAAATTTTCTAATTAAATGCAGTAAAAGGAAATTGTTAAATATTTTAAGTAAGTTGCAAAAACAATGCACATGACTATGGAAAGAAAAACTAGATTTAACAAGACATAGTCAAATCTGATCAAATCAAATTGAATTATACTTTATTTCATTTCATTTACTTGGCAGACATTTATCCTTAGGCCCAAGTGCATAATAAGGACCGCATTGACATTTATTCTTTGAACAAATAGAATTATGAGTAATACAATCTTCATTTTTTAAACAATCATAAAATAAAAGTGATGCACATTTGGTATCATTAATCTCAACGTAATTTTCTTTACAAACACATCGCCGATTTTGTGAACACTGTGAATTAGTTATATTTTTGCAATCATAGTCTGAATTACAAAATTGTTTTGCTTGTACTACAAAAAAAAATTACTATTTATTACAGTTTGATGAAACATTACTTGTAAGCACTTAACTAACCTGGTGTACATGTCATATTAGATACAGTAATATAACCAGACTTGCATTGACATTCATTATTAATACAAACTGAATTCTTTACCCCACATTCTACATCAGTTAAACAAGAATAACCGTTAGGTGATGCACATATTGTTTTATTGAATTGAATGTAATTCTCTTTACAAATACATTTTTTGCCACTTGAACATTCTGAATTTTTTATAAGATTGCAATCTATATCTTCAGTACATTTTCCTCCTAAATGACCTGAAATAAATATTTAAAAAAAATATGTTAATAGATTTATAAAGAAAGGTATCTGTCAAAATTTAATAATTTATGATAATAATTACAAGTAGTCATTAAAATATTGTCATACTTGATTTAGTGCATTGTCATACATGTTTGTATTAAATACCATAGATAATTAGTTATGTCATGAACGTATAGGTAGTGATATACCTGATCAGGTATATCACTACCTTGGCGGATTTGAATTACAGTAAATTACCGCATTTTTGCCCTTTTTTACCGTTAAAGTACGGTAGTTCACAGTAAAATACTGTATTTTTCCTGAATACGGTAAATTACGGAAAATGGCAGTAATTACCGTAATTCAGATCTTTCAGGAAATGAAGGGGTAAACTGAAAATGCAATTCTGAGTCGAATAGTCCTAAGACAATGCTACTAAGAAGCATTTACAAATTAAAAAAAAAATTTATATTTACTTGGAACACATTGATAGTTTGAATGTGCTTCATATTCTCGTCTGCATTCACATTTTCTTTTTATGCAAAACGCATTTTTAATAGCACATGTATCGTTTAAGGAACAAGTTTCAAATAAAAATGGTGAACAAATTGATCCAGATAATGCGACGTAATTTAATTCACAAACACATACACCTAATGAGCAATAGGAGTACTCTACTTCATTACAATCGTTATTGCTGTAACAATTTTTTTCTAAAAATACTGCAAAGATTTTGGACAAAGTTATTATTGAGTTTAACTATAAACACGTAATCAACAATTTTTATTTTCATAAAATGATATCACTTACTGGGTGAGCATTCAAATAGAGATACAGATATATAGTTATAAGCACAAATACATTGATTTAAAAAACAAATTGTATTATTAGAAAAACAGTCATCATTTTTATTACAGTATCCTCCTATGAGTGGTGCACACGTAAATTCATTTTTCTCAATATGATCATATTGACAAATACATTTATTGGTTTTGGAGCATATCGAATATTCAATACTACGGCAATCCTCATTTTTTGTACAAGATTGTCCCAAGGCAGCTTTACAGAAAATAATAAATAAATTCATGGTCATAGAAAATTTATAAAAATTACATAGGGCAGGAGCCGGAGGGGGGGGGGGGGGCAAAACGAGGTACTTAAGGAAATTCTGTTTTCGGGGACTCAAATACGTTAAATCTTTTTTATTAATGATTTTCAAAATACATAGAAATAATTATCAGCTGTTAAAAAAAAAGTTCATTTTTTGCGGGCAAAATGGGTTACCCCTTAAAAATTGTGAAAGAACAAATTTCTGATAGTTAAATAAATTTGATTAAATTAAATGTTCTTATATTCTTACATAAAGAAAAACTACATTTCACATAATTATTGAATACAAAAAGAGAAAAAAAAATTTTCAATAGTTTTTATCATAAAAAAAAAGTCATTAACACTTTTCGACTGACACTCGATTTTCAAAAAAGTTTTACGAAAAAAATTCAAAATCATGCTCAATTATATTTACAAAAGTAATTTTGAAATGTTTAAAAAATATTTTTTCTTAATAAAACTTGGGAGGTACCCCGTTTTGCACCCCTTTCCCCTATATTCTTACTTGGTAGACATTGATTACTACATTGCTGTGAATAATTAGTATCACATGTGCATTTATGATTAACACAAATAGAGTTAGTTACAGCACAGTTATCATCTTCTCCACAAAATTCACCCAATAATGGTTCACATCTTGTGTAATTAACTTGAACATAGTTTGATCTACACTTACATACTTGGTCTTTAGAACACAACGCATTTTTGATAATTTCACAATCTAGATCTTTATGGCAGTATTGATCGATAATACCTAAATTGACAATAACCATAATTATTATTATTCATTTAAAAAATTCAGATAACAATAAATGAAAAATAATAATATCTTCATAAATAATCATGATTTACTTGGTAAACATTGATTATTAGACTCTCGTAGAAAATTGTTTCTGCATTGACATTTATTGTTAATACAATTTGAATTATTGACCGCACATGGAATGTTTTTTGAACAGTACTCATCTATCAATGCCGCACATATTTTTTTATTTATTTCAACATAATTAACTCTACAGACGCATTTATTATCATCAGAACATTCAGAATTGTATATTTGAGTACAATCTAAATTATCGTAACAAGGTAATCCTAATTCCACTGAAAAACAAGATTTCAATTACAGAAAACATATATACATGTCTATATAAGGCATACATAAGAAATACATATGCTTTATATATAGACATCTGTGAACATACATTACGTAGAAAACTAATTATATATAAGGTATGAAGCATAAGTATTTTTATCTGGTTCATCCGACCTTATAGCCAGACTTTCTGGTCGGAAAGTAGATGTCAATTAGTTGTAATCAAGTTAACGACAGCGTGTCGCCAACTTCACACTTTTGTAACTCTTGAGCACAAGTTGATGTCAATTTTCCCAGAAAGTTAGCGACAATCTACGGCCGCAAGGTTAACGAACACTTTCCCGAAATTTTCCGTTAACTTAGAACATTCCTAACTTATTGCGGTCAATTTGGCGCCAACTTACCGTCAACTTGGTTATCCGGGCAAGTGTTATATATACATGCGAGAACCATTTTTAGGTTAATAAAGCGAGGCTGCGTCTTGCTAATTAATCTTGAAGCGGTCTGTTAATCAGTGCAGGGAACTAGAGCTTCGGGTGATCCTTCCCGAGCCCACTTCGTCCAGAGTCTCTTTATTTTCTGAGATGAGAGGGGTGTTGGGCCCGCGGAATTTTGGACTCGTGGTGGTTGTGATTAGACATCACCGATCAATGGGGTAAGTTCTTCGAACTCATCACTGATTAACGATCACCCTGGTCATCACGATTATATTTTTGGATCAAGAATGTCGTCTGGAGAGTAGAGGAGGATGTACAAAATTCGTGTATACCCAAAGGGTGAAGAAACGGCTCCCTTATAAAGGGGTGAGCATTTGAAAATAACGTTACCAGTTAGCTCTGTCTCATTAATCGTCTACTTGTGACAACAGATTGACGAAAAACTGGTCCGCATTTTGACGTCAGATTATTAAATAACTAAAATATTACTTAATAAATAAATTGTTAGTGATATTTACCAGGATTACATTGTTTGGCAGATATAGATCCGAATCCAGGTTTGCAACCGCATTTATTATTCATACAAATAGAATTATCAACAGTACACTGTATGTCAGTAAAACAAGTTCCGTTTAAAATAGGTAAACAAGTTCTTTTAGTTGCTTGGACATATTTATCACTACAAACACATCGTTGATTATTTGAACATATTGAAAATTTTATTTCATCGCAATCTGTATTTGTTTTGCATGTTTCTTCTAGAATAGCTATTAAATTGATAAAAAAAATCATGTTAATGTCACAATTATAAAATTATACAAGCATTAATCATACTTGGTAGACATTCGTAGCCTGCATATACATAGTATTGCTTGCATTGACATGTATTATCGATACACATTGAATTATCTATGGCACAAAATTCATTGTGAGTGCAAGGCATGTTTAATAAGGGCGCACACGTGTTTCCGTGTAATGGTTGATATTTCGATTCACATTCACAGACTTTTGCTTCAGAACACTTTGAATGTTTTGTCGAACTTAAGCAATCTGTATCGTCTTTGCAAATCATACCCAAATAAACTACTGCATTGAGACATTAAAAAAACAAATTTTAACTCACATTAGTTGTTGATATTAATTGATATTAATACTTGTTATTTGCTTACTTGGTTCACAATTAGTTTTAGATAATGATGGTTTAAAATCAAGCTTGCATTTACATTTATTTTCAACACAAATAGAGTCATCTGGGACACACGTATTATTTGTTAAACAGAAACCATCAATAATTGGTGCACATAATGTCGGAGTCAATTCAATTGTATTTGATGTACAGTTACACAATTTATTTTCATTACATTTTGAATATTTAACTCGCTCACAGTTTAGATCATCATCACACGGCGATCCCAATATTTCTATAATTTTATAAATAAAAATATATAGTAGGGTGGTCGTTAAAAACTAAACTTTCTCAGGTGCCCCATAAAAAGCTTCTTTTTAGTGGAAAAATACATGGGGAACTTAGTTTTTTCTTTTTAAGTAAATAGAACACATGCCGCAGGATGATCAAAGTTCATTTTTCGATACAATCGCAGTTTTTTTTTAGATATCTCATGAAATATGCTGATTAAAAGGAAAAATCATAAAAACAATTTTGTAGGAAATGGAATTCTTAACAAAAAAGGTCATATTTATTTTTTTTACAAAATGTGTATTTACGAAGATATTTTAAAAAAACTTTTTTTTAATTTTGATGAATTGAGCGATTTAAGGATTACAAATTTTGAAAATAACATTTTTTTAATTATATAGAAACTACAGCAAGCATTAGTGATTGATATGTAATGAGTTACGAAGTTGTCTATATTTAAGAAAAAACGTTATTTTTAACATTCGTAATCCTTAAAATGCTCAATTGATAAGATCTAAAAAGTTTTATTTCAATTATCTTCATAAATTACATTTTATAAAAAAAATGAACAGGACCTTTTTTGTTAAGAATTTAATTTCTTACAAAACTGCTCCTATGATTTTTTCTTTTAATCTGCATATTTCATGAGATATTTGGAAAAAACCGCGATTGTATCAAAAAATGAACCTTGGTCGTCCTGCGGCACGTGTTATTTTTACTTAAAAAGAAAAAACCAAATTCTCCACGTATTTTTTCACTAAAAAGAAGCTTTTTATGGGGCGCCTGGGAAAATTTAATTTTTAACGACCACCCTAATATATAGTCGACCACTTGTTCAAGTTGGTTCCATGTCAACCGATTCCAACAACATCTGATCCAATTAATAGATGGTCCAATCACAGTAATAGCGATTCAATTTAGCCTTTTGGATCTATTAGACTGTCACTAGGATCAACTATCTAGGATCATTTATCGTGCGATAAGATTGCTGGGATCAGTTATCTGCACACCGTCCAAGCTTATATACTTGTACCATTATTACTAGACTACTGCACTATTTGGACTATAATCTATCCATTTTACCCCATTACATCGATGAATTCATACTCACGTCGTATGCAAAAATGATTAGATACCGAGAAGTAATTATTTCGGCATTGACATTCGTTATTGATGCAAACGGAATTATCTGTTGCACACTTTTCATTTTTCCAACAAAATTGTCCTAACTGTGGCGCACATGTTGTTTCATTTATCTGAATATTGTTTTCCCGACAAACACATTTGTTATTTTCAGAACATTTGGCGTGGATTATTATATCACAATCGGCGTCAGTTTTACATGACATAGCTAACTGTTCTGGTATTGTATATGGCACAATTTCTTGTATAAAAAAAAAAGAAATAAGTAATTTTATATTTCATGATTAAAACTACAGAAAATGATTAAAAATTATAAAACGATATTTTCTGTAGCAACAGCGGCGACTCTTCTTCATAGAATAGGGCTGGGCAAAATCGGGACACAGAAAATAAAACACTGTTGTAAATTGTAATACAAGGGTTCTGTACTCTCTACTTATTTTTAACTAAAATAAAAGTAATGTACAGTCAGAAAAAAAATATGCTGCTAACTAAATTCAGTTTTCTTATCAAAATTGTCTTGGGCTCAACTACGCTGGATTTTGAGAAAAAGACTCATTTTGGTTTGAACAAATTGATGGTAGTTTGCAGCACATATTTGTTTGCTCTTTGCATTAATAATTAATATTGAAGAAATGTTTTACACTGCAATTAGTAACCTACAACGTGAAAAAAGAAATTTACTAAGATTTCGGATACCCTATTTTGCCCAGCTCTCATCTGACTTAATGTTAAGATAAAATTGAAAATAATCAATACCCTTTTCAGTACATGCGAAATAACCAGCTATAAAATTCATTTGACATTGCATATTCTTATTACAGCATGGTTCTGAGCTGAGAAGAGAACACTAAGAAAAAAAAGGAAGGAAGATAGTAATTTGTGATATCATTTTTTTAAGTTGAGTAAAATAATTGTGGTTATTCTTGGAAATTTCCCTCTAGCTATGTCGTAAAACACAAGAAGTGACGATTTTATCACTCTCACTGTAATCAGACGCTAAATTTGTTATTCGATGGCTTGTGATACAGCGCAGCCTGACTGTTTATTTTAGAACTAACTCATACAATAATTTTTCATTTCTTAGACTTACATCATAGATAACTATTTTAATAATATTCTACTAGAAATACGTTATAATCATTTCTAAAAACACCAGCTTAAAGTATTAAATTTTTCGTCGACCAAAACGGAACATTTGAATAATTTTGCACTCTTAATAATAGGAAGATATATACTCTTCTGCACGGAAAGAAAAAAATGGGAATTTATACAATTTTGCCTGGGGAAAATTCCTTTGTTGGCATTGTAAATTTTACTATGTCAAGATGTGAATTGTACCTATGTCACATGATAAATTTTGCTTTGCTACATAGGAATTATTCCTACATTGACAATATTATTTAAAAAAAAAAAAAAAAATTAAGTTTTTTTGGAGTGGCCGTCGTGCCCCAGAAAAAAAAATTTTTTTTTTTTGAGTTTTGGTAAAATCTTAATGGATTTGCTTAAGAAAGGACCAAATTAGGTTGACCTATAGATTAAAAGCCATAAAAAATAATAACCGGCTTAAGGGGGCCCCCGTGCCCCGATCTCCCCTATATATTTTTTGCTCCAATCAATGTAAAAATGTTAAAAACATTTAAATCTATGGAAAAAACAAAAAAAAAATTTTTTTTCACCCTTATGATTCTGCAGAACTAAAAAGGCGTATATTTTGAGATACGCCTTTTTGATTTTAGTAACGCGATATATGAAGGACAGGTAAACCTTTGGAATGCTACGTGTAATTTTTCAGATAAAAAAATAAATATGACAAAATTAGCCATCGAATATTATAAAAGTCATATTAAATACCAATTAAAATTATTCAATATCAATTATGACGAATACTTACCATACTTCCGTCATTACCACAATTTATAATTCTTCTTTCGCCATCACCTAATATTGGATTAGCGAACAACGCAATAAGTGCTAATATGCTACAACCTACAATGAATAATCTATGATTATCCATTATGTTATCTACTGTTTACGAAATTCAGAAGCATACTATCTGTAAGATATATTTTTTATATCAACTCAATACATGGCATCACAATTCGATAAAAGCTTAATTTCTAGAAAAAATTTTTATTATCTAATTAACGTAACAAAAATTGATTAAATGTAATTGCAATCTTATATAATTGGCTTACTTCGATCATTTTTATTTTTGACACCACTTATGTAGTAAACGTTGTAATTTTTTATATAATTTCGGAAATAAATATCATAAGTATATTTATTAAGCTCACGAGCATTATAAAATATTTCAAAATTTACAAATTTATTTACTACGGATTCAAAATTTTAAAGAAACGAAAAATCATTTTTATTATTATTTTTTATTGTTGAAATTTAATTATAACAGTAAATTCAAAAAATTATCAAAAGAGCAGTTGAGCTTTCACAAATCTCATTTCCAACAGACTTAAATGTTTTATGATTATAAAAATTACATACTAATTTCTTGGAATGTATTGTTAATATTTGAGTTATCCAATGGGTGTTGGAATAAAAATTACTCTAAAAAAAAAAAAAAATCTATCAAACTTGAAACAAAAATCTTCGTTATAATCATGCTTACCCTGCACGCATAAATTATTGGAGACGGAGACAAAGTTAGATTTGCATTTACACCGATAATCAATGCAGGCAGAATTTTTCACCTGGCATTGACTGTCTATCCAACACAACCCGCCTATGAGCGGTGAGCACGTCCAATCATTCAAAGCAATATTGTTTTCTTTACAGACACATTTTTCATCTTCCGAACATTGCCCATGCCAAGGGTCACCACAATCGAAATTATCATTACATGATGGTACTAAATGACCTGTTAAAAAAAAATTACATGTACAATACACGAATAGTATTCGAATCTCATGAAATATTACTGTTCAACCCGAAACCTGAATAAAATAATTTATAATAAGATCGAAATAAAATTTAGAATATTTAACCTCAACTAAAATATTATTAATTGTAGAGAATTTTAAAATAAGCATTTGTATTATCTTTGGTATGAATACAAAAGAAATACTAACCATTTCTGGTACCTAACAGACAAGTACAAAAAATGGTTGTTATGTTCCATAACAACAATCGATATTAATGAAGTAACTATCATTGCTTATACCGTAGAGTGCTTACTCTGGCGGATCCAAATTACGATACATTACCGTAAAATGCGGTATTTTTACGGCACGTTTGCCGCATTTTGCAGTAATTTACCACAATTTACAGTAATACACGGTATGTTAGGTTAATTGCAGTAACATACGGCAATTTGCCGTAATTTTCAGCATTTTCGCCGCAAGCACCGTATGCTGTTTATTTTTACAGTCTTTACAGTGCAATTCTTTACTTTACCGTAAATCGCTGTATTTTGCCGAAATTCGCCGTAAAATGCTGTGTATCACTATAAATTACAGCAAATTTGCTGTTGACATTCTGTATTTTACAATAAAGTTTCGCATTTTACTGTAAGATACCGTAGTTAGCCGTAAACCTTTCAAATACCGTAAAGAACGACAACTTAGTGTAAATTACGGTATTTTACCCTAATACGGATCCGTCAGGGTTAACATTACCAATTATTGTTTGAGACAGTACTTATTGTTGCCAGAAAAGAAGTTATTACTAACGTCTAAGTAATCCTTGAAATTCGAAATTTCGAATAATTTTAACACTCGTAGGTTATGAATATAAAATAAGCAACCGAATTTTGAAATCATATTAATTATACTAACTTTCTTTACATTGACTACCAGATATAGCTACAAAGTAGTTTTTGCATTGACACGTGTTATTCATACAATGCATTGTATTATAGCGGCAATGATCGTCCTGTAAGCAAAATCCACCGATGATTGGTAAACATGTTTGTTCGTCCATCGCATAATAGTTTTTATCACAAACACAAATTTTGTTGAACGAGCATACAGCGTTAGGTACTTGGACACACATCATGTTATTTTCACAGGGCCTTCCTAATGTAACTTTATTGGAAGTCAATCACACTTTTAGTTAACCCATACAGATGATTGACCAGAAACTTATACTTATCGAGAAGATTAATTGAAATTGTATATTTACATGGTTCACATAGGTTGTTAGATTTTGCCACATAATAACGATCACATTGACATTTATTAATATTACAAACGGAGTTTGGTGTGACACAATCTTTATTTGTTGTACAGAATCCACCTAAAAGTGGTTCGCACGCCATTTTGTTTGCTACAGTATGATTCAATTTACAAGAACATTCTTTTTTTTCTGTACATTCAGCATTTCTTATCTCAATGCAATCACTGTTTGTGTGACAAAACTTTTCTCTGATTGCTAATAAGGAAAATAAATATATCAGCATGTAATAGTTAAGAGATAAAGGCAATATTTAAATATTACATTAATTAAATTCACCTGCTATGCATTCGTTACTTGATAAAGCTATAAAATGAGATTTGCATTGACACCGATTATCAATGCAGTCTGAATTTTGAGTAGTACATTGTCCATCTGTCGAACAATGTTCTCCTAAAAGTGGCAAGCATGTCTTTTCATTTAGTCTAATGTAATTTTTTTTACAAACGCATTTATCCAATGAACAAATTGCATTTTCTACTTCATTGCAATCAGCGTCAATTATACAAGATGAACCTAAAGTCACTGAAATTTAATAACATCAATTATTTTAAACTAAAGTATCATTGGTAATATATGAAACAATTAAAGCTATCTTACACGGAAAGAAAATTATGGTAACGGTTGCTAAGAAGCTGAGTGAAATATCATTCCAAGAGTGATAGTAATAATTAATTGTAATAATGGAATATAAATTCATAATTTTTGGAAAGTTTCAATCACTATGGTAATGATTGCTATTGATGTAGTAATAGTTCATTTAATGACGTAGGAACTTTTCCAATATCATAAAGAAATAAAACCCATATTGATAGGAATGATTACCATAATTTAGGTGTCATTCCTATAATCGATACCTCGAAAAAACCGACACGATATGATAACAATTCCTATAATATATTGTAATTGTTACCATAAATTTCACGCCGTGTATATATACTCATCAATAAAATATGTACATGGTTGGCAATAATCATTGAACCGTGGTCTGTAATTAGATTTACATTGACATTGATTATCAATACAAATAGCATTAGCGGTAGCGCATGGGCTACCATTTTGGCAGTATTCATTCAAACGTGGTGCACATGTTGTTTCATTTAATGAAGCGTGATTCGTATTACAAACACATATCCCATATTCTGAGCATTTGGCATATTTTGCTGTCTTGCAATCCTCGTCTTTTTTACACATGATATTTACATAAACTAGAAAAATATCGTTTTTTTTTTATTTATCATAATATTAATCCAAAATATTTTACAAATAAACTTACTGAACAGGCAATTTTTATTTGACTGAGGCAAAAAATTTGGTAAACATTTGCATTTATTATTCGTACAAATGACGTTGAAAAGAAAACAATCATCGTTATTATCACAAGATTCATTGATAAGTGCTTTGCATGTTTTATTTCCAAGTGGAACATAGTTTGATTTACAAATACAAGTATTGTCTTTCGAACATTTTGAATATTTAATGTTTTTACAATCTGTATCATCGTTACAGTACTGTCCTAAATTGGCTATCAAAAATGAAAAAAAAAAAACATTATATTGAAAAAAATTATAAATATCGTTGGACATTGAAAATATTTTTTAAAAAATTCATTAATATGAAACGTTCTTTCAGTGGATAAGTTGCCGTCAGTTTTAACCGGAGCTTTTTGAAACAAGTTTAAACTCCCACCGTTACTGTACATGTTCATTATAAACCAAGAACTTTTATCATCTTTAAATCTTTTACCGTAACTTTAGCGGATACAATTTACAGTAAATTCATCTTGTTTACGGTAAAATTTATAGTAAATGACGTCAAATTTCCCATAATTTAAGGTAAAGTCACTTAAATTGGTTAGATTTGACACTAGCTAGGTAAATTTATCATAATCCATCGAGAATTACTGTAATTTACGATGGGTTTTGTCTACTTTACGGTGAATGTATCGATATTCCGGTAAAATGGTCATGTCGTACAGTAAGTATTTATCCTAAAAATACGGCAATTCTGCTATTAAATACGACGTGTTATCATAAGTTACAGTAAAACACGTATTTACAATTAATTTACAGTATTGCTACGTTAAATCGGTGTAAACCCGTAATTTTACGGTAAGCTACCGTGAAATGTATCCGCTAGAGAAATCACCGATACAAATATACATTTCAATTCGAATATAAATTCAACTTACAGGCCCAACATTGATTATTAGACTGTTGTACATAGTTAACTTTACATTTACATTCATTATCAATACAAATAGAATTAGCAGGTCCACATTTTTCAGTTTTCCAACAAAATTCACCCAATGAAGGTGTACAACTCGTTTTATTCGACGGAACATAATTTGTTCTACATACACATTTTTTAGCGCCAGAGCATTTTGCGTGAAGTACTTCTGTACAATCTTCATCATTTATACAAGTCTTTCCTAAGTATTCTAAAATTCAAAAAATGAATCACAACAGATGGAATGAAATAATAAAAAATTACAAAATACAATTATAATCAATCTAGATCATATATTTATTATACTTACTGTTAATACATTCATTATTAGACCGTTGTAAATAACCCATTTGGCATTGACATTTATTATCAATACATTCAGAATTACTTGACGCACATAAATTATCGTTCCAACAAAATTCTCCTAATAATGGTGCACAGACAGTTTCGTTTAATTTACCATAATTAGATTTACAAACACATTTTTTATCTTCAGAACATTTTGCATACATTATTTCTTTACAATCTCTGTTTTCAAAACATGACTGTTCTAAACGAGCTTTGAATGTAAAAATGGGTCATCAATGTTTATATTGCATTCATTGTTTTTTTTTCTTGTTCACAAAAATACTTACTGGCAATACATTCTTTAGTTGAAACTTGAAGATAATTATCTCTATATTTACAATGACCCGAAATGCAAATAGAATTCGGTATCAAACAATCGCCATTTACTGAACAAAAACTATTTAATTTTACTTCACACATGGTTTTATTAATTTCTTCATAATTTTCATCACAAATACATTTACTATCGGCTGAACATATTGCGTTTCGTATTTTACTACAATCACTATTGCTTTGACAGACTTGGTTCAAACGTGCTAAGGAAAAATATTATAGAAAGACTATTTGTTAAAAACGTATTCTTTCAAAGTTTTGCGTTTGAATTGTGCGAAGTTCCAAAAAAAACGAATAGTGTCCGAAGTAGCATTCTTAAGGGAGTTTGATGTAAATTTGTGTCTTGTCTTAAGCAAGTCTAAGGAAAGATATGTCTGTTAGATGTCTTTAGCAAATCTGTTGCAGAACTTGGCTCAGATACTTGCGTAAGACTCATTAGGTTAGACTTGCTAAGAAATTGCTTAAGATACCTACAGATGGCGACCCTTACTTTGTTACTTCGTGGCCCGTGTATTCAGCATTAGTAAATTTCGAGCTGCTCACTTAATGTTCGAATTAATTTTATCAACCGATCACATTATTAATTTTTAGTGCTTTTAATTTCAATGAGCACCACTCGGTTTGCTGTAGTTACTGAATTTAAGCCTCGGTTAATGCTAACAAATAATATACCCGATATCTTAAGAAATTCTGCAGCAGCTCTTACTACAGACTATTTTTATAGATTTACGTAAATCTTTAGAGAGAATTTTAAGTAATATTTGATAAAATCTGTAGAAAACATACTTATGAAATCCATCTTCGTCAAGTCTTGTTGGAATCTTCTGTCAGAGACTTGTTGAAAGACTTTCGTCAAGAAACTCACTTAAGACAATGCTACTAAAGTTACTCTAGTTATAGCCGTATAGTTTCCAAAAAATAGTGGTATACGAGCGTCTTTTGAAGATTTGTACTTACTTGGTATACATTTGATGCCTTGATAAACGTATTGAGGTTTACATTGACATTCATCATCAATACAAGCAGAATTAATAGTCACGCATGATTCATTATTCGCACATACTCCACCAAACGTCAATTCACAACTTGTTCCATTTATCGGACGATAATCCGATTTACAAATACATCTATTTTCTGAGCATATTGTGTGATCTATTATGTCACTGCACGACTGATTGGAATTACACGTCATGTTTAAATAACCTTAGCAGAAAGATAAATTTTAAGTTCCATGATTTTGCTACGGTTAATTCAAAAGAGTAATTGTTATTATTCATACAGACCTGGAATGCAATCAAGAAGAGGTTTTTTTGAAGGAACGTGTTGAAATTTGCATTTACAAGTATTATCAATACAATATGAATTTACGAACACGCAATCATTATCAAATAAACAAAAACCATTTATTAGCGATCCACATGTATATGGATTGATTGTCATTGTATTTAACGTACACTCACAAATTTTTCTTTCTGTACATTTAGCAAATTTTACTTGTGCACAGTATGTATCACTTACACATGGCATACCCAAAATCTCTGCGTTAATACAAAATTTTATAAATAAATGCTAACAATAATATATACATATATATAAGACAAAAGGCCCATAATTAAAAAAAATATAATTTTTCTACATAAATCTATAACTTACTTTGTACACAAATACGATTTGACTGTGGAAAATAATTTGTTTCGCATTGACATTGATTATGAATGCAAACAGAATTTTTTGGACCACAAGGCTCATTGTCCTGACAATAGTCACCTATCAATGGTCCACATGTTGAATCATCCACTCGTAAAGTAAACGGTTCACAAACACACCTGCCATATTTAGAACATTCTACATGCCTATTCACATCACAATGCCTGTCAGTCAAACAATGTTTGCCCAGAGGTACTATCATGCAAAACAATATAACAAAAAATAAAAACAATAATAATTTTTATACCAAGTTGAAACATTTGTTTAATTACCTTTTTCTGTGCAAACATATTCATTTACAAGTCCTGTAAATTTACATGTATAGTTTTGATTACAACATGGCTGATGAAATTTAGGATCACACTATTCATGAAAATAAATAATCATTTCAGGTAGATGTTATTTATAGTCAATTATATATAAAACATTCGATTAAAAAAATGTTATCAATATTATTATTGAATTTAATACTTTACATGGCATAGAATATGACCCCACTTTGATTATAATTTATTAGGGGTGAATAATATGATATCATACGTACTCGGGTGTGGGCTCGACGGCCAAAGCAAAGGAGGAGAGTATTCCTTACGGAAAAATACTAATGAACACTATTGGAAAACGCTAATGAAAAACTAAGAGTCGAGTATTTTTGTGCACTAATGCTTTAGTGTAATTGGTGTGTATAGTATTCTCAGGATTTTTAATGTGGTAAGCGTGTTGCACTTATTCCTTAGTATCGATGGTATAACCCGATAAAAAAAAATCGGATTCAATTATATATGCATATAATTACTATTTGTACTGATTAATTGATGTTTATTAATTTTTTTATCGATGAAAAATTGTTCGTCATTGTTAGGGCTCGAACCTGGATCTTTTTGCTCATCAGTTGAAGCTTGTACCACTTTTTCCGTAAGGTATAAGCATCTAGCCATCATATACTATTATCATAGATATATTTTAAAAGTAATGATATAATGCAAGTTGTTTGGGCAGACTATTTGACCGATTACTTGGCGCAATAAATCAAATCTTGTTTAATAATAGTAATTCAAACCTCGACACAAAATTGCAATAGACTCGAAAAAGTTTATTACTCTGGAGTAATAAATGTTCAAGTTTTGTACAAAAGTTTATCCAATATTGTAAACAACTCTTGAGCAAGCATCGCTCAATATTACTACTAGGGCAATTAATACTCACCGATTTATTATATTTAGCACACTTATTATTTGTATTATCTCCATTCCCAACAATTAAATTTGCAGACAATACAACGAATACCAAAATATCAAATCTTATTGATAATAATAGTACACTAAAGAACATTTTAATTTCTACTGTCTTAAGAATTCAAAAACGCACACTTTATATGACAAAAATATTTTTAATATGAATATAATCTACTGAATAAAGATTTAATTAGAATTTTTTCCCTAAAAAAAAAATTTTATCATTCAACTATAGTAATAAAAAAGTACTTAAACTCGATTGATGTGTTGCCTCAGTTTTAAATTAGAATCATTTGTTTTATTATCACCAGTTATTAAAGATATGTCGTCATGATTTAAGTCATTTTGAAATTAAATAGCATAATTCGATCTATCAAGGTTATTACAAATTTTTTTTTTATATAATGGCGTAATTAGCAATAATTAAAAAAAAAATAATTACTTATAACTTCGGTAAGTCTTTTCTGAATTAAAAAATTTTTTATAGTTCTTATCAAATATTAATAATAATTATTATTGTTACAATATAGTTGTAATAAAAGAAACATTTTTGTTATTATGGAATTTTTGTAGTTCAGTTGTACTCGGAGTTTCCGAAAAATGAAAAGCAGTCGTCTGAAAATATTATTTTTTGATACACCAATCCCTCATTGTTACTGATGGCGTACCCGAATAATTAAAATGTTTACTTTGCATCAAATTCTGAACAAACATTTTCCCTATAAAAAAAAAAAGTTAACCTATAAATATGGTCATTATTATACATAATTTTTTTTATGCAATTAATGAACAATAAATATGCTGTAAAATGCATAAAAGCTTCATAAGGCCATAAGTTTTTATTTCGAAAGCTTATGATTTCTGATTAGTCGTAAGGATGACTTAAAATATTTCAAATAACGAGATTCGGAAAATAAATTCAACAAATGGGCCAGGGTTGTAAATAATGCATTACTTATTTTTTTAATGCATTAGAGATTTCATTAGCCATTAAATTTAATTTTTTAATGGCGTGAAATTCCACAAAGCATTAAATTTAATTTATTAATTGTAAAATTTTCCATTCACCATTAAATTTAATTTTTTAATGACGAAAAATTCCATTAAATCTTAAATTTAATTTATTTATGGTGGAATTTTTCATTAGCCATTAAATCTAATCTTTTAATGGGAAGTTTAGTACCCACCTACTACAAATTCTATGCATTTCCAAGATAATTTACGTTAGTAACCAATTTAATATAGTGGGAAACCTAAACATGCAAACCTTCTCAATAAGACAATTTATAGATAAATTGAGAAAAATATAGATAGCCCGAACTGGGAATCGAACCCAGACCATGTCGGTATCGCGCCGAGTGCTCTACCAGTTGAGCTATCCGGCACTATACTATATTCCGTTCAATTTAATCTATAACTTATTGAGCCACACCGTCCATCGTACGGTAATACACCAATTTAATATAGTGGGAAACCTAAACATGCAAACCTTCTCAATAAGACAATTTATAGATAAATTGAGAAAAATATAGATAGCCCGAACCGTGACGTTAGTTTTACTAATGAGCTAACGAACCATAAAGCGCATGCGCAGATTATACAAGCATGCGCAATGTACACTTTTATCAATTATCCGTGTTCTTGGTTATGTTTTTGTTGGTTTGAAACGATCCAAACAGAGCTGGACTGATTCGCTCTCGTATACGTAAGCAGCAGTCTCTATTTCGCTTTATTTGGGGTATATCCGTCAGGAAAATAGATAGGGGCTGCTCTCTGTGCATGCAGAAAAGGATACCCGTAAAAAATGAATCATATATACTTCAAATATATGATTCATATCTGCGTCATACATGTCCAAATATATAGCATATACAGTTCATATATGAAGCATATATATATAAAGCATATATGGTTCATATATGAGGCATATATGGTTGATATGCGAAGCTAACGTGAAATTGATTTACACATGCGTGTGCTGATTAATTAAATGCGCATGTGCAGTCTGGCGATTTGGATCATACTAATAAGGTATAGTTCGTACTATCATACTAATCATACTAATAGGTAAGTCTGCAATAGAATTTTCTTTTCTCCCACCATTTTTCTACAATAAAGTCATTATTCCACATGCACATTAGGTAGAGTCATGGATTTTATCATATCCAAGTACTGGGAGAAAAGCACATTCTTTTGCAAACTTAACTATAATTAAATTTAAAGTGACGTCATTAATAAGAGAGATGTGAAATTTGGTAGTGTCTTCAATCATTAAATAAGAATATTAAATATCCGTCCGTTTAACTTAAATCTTGTGATTTAATATGCAAAGTAATAATTTAAGATATTCTAAATCGCACTTGATCAATTAGAGTAGACAATATTCTAATATAAAAATTTATAAGACTGACTTTAGCGATTTAACGGCATATTCTTCGGGAATGAATTACATAAAACATATTAATAAACAATGATTATATACCTGAAGTACCTGGAGTACTCTGTAATAATGCATGAAGGCCATAATTGCGGAAAATTTACATAATTTGGCTGAACATTGGCCACAATTTCTGGACACATGGTTTTCAATCTAGTTGTAAAATTGTTGGTGCAAAACCTAAAATAGTGATAGTAATTTTCTCAATTTCATACATCTATCAAACATAATTCAATAAACTTACATTGGGAAAATTTTTGATAACCATGTACCATGGCCTGCTTGATGATCAATACTTCGGAAAATAATGATTGTCGGCTTGGCATTACCTTCGCAAATTTTGTGCTCATTGATAATCACTAACAAATTATTAAGATATTAAAGTTTTTTTTTTTTAAATTGGCGCGTATGTTTTACATCTTATCAGATGGAGATAATTATTGATTAATATAAGTGTATTAAAAACTACTAAAAAAGTTTTGATTCCGTATTCAAAGTTTTCTTATCTTTAAGTATTGTCCTTTCTTTATATAACTTTTCAATCGTGATAATTAAAATTACATAAATCCTTACTAGCTTCAGTGAATCCTCTAGTTGCGGTATCCAGCATAATTAGCCGCCTTAAATATATAATTTATTAATAATGGTCTTGTAGGAATTAGTACCATACTCGAGCGTGAAGTCGACACGAGCCTTAGGCGAGTGGTGCCAACACACGAGAGTATAACACTCATTTTTACTTAATCTCTATAATAATTTATGCAATGCACGAAAAAAAATGCCATTTTACGCCTACAGACGATATTATGTTCACCGGATTCTTACCAAGAACGTGCGTATAATTGTTCGATGACTTCTTCTAAGGGCAAAAATGATTTATTTTGATGAATACGCATGCGTACATCGTTGCCTCTTGCGTATGTATCATTGCCACGCAGCTAAAAGGTTAAAATGTACGCATGTGTTCTTACCCGAATAAAAAACTTCTTTACTTAAAAGAGACTTTCGACATAGGCTATGTTTTTTTAGGTTTGAAGTGTAACGGTGTTGAACTGATCACTCGCGCTTGCGCAATTAGCAGTTTCTATTTTGCTCAGTTCGGGATATGAGTGTGAGAAAGCGAGGTAGGAACTGCTCTGTGCGCAGGCGCAAGCGGATCAGTTAAACACCATTAGGACTTCAAACCCAAAAGAACATGGCCGTAGCCAGCTTAGCTTAATTAGTCGCATATGAGCATGCGCAGTTTAGAAATTTTACAGTAGAATCTCTATAAAGTCACTCTCTTTTTAAAATTAACACTAAGATTTTTTCCGTGACTGATAAAAAAAAATCTTAGTGGCAGGAAATTCAAAATTTTCCAAGTGCACCTATACTACATCTAGACTTGAATCCTAACCTAAAAAATGGACGTTTCAAGATTGAATTTACGTTACAGTTTATTACTTTTTATCATACATCACGCATTTTATTGTGCCGACCTGCGCAAATAAGATACGAGTTCTTGTACAAGGAGGATAAAAATGTGTGTTAAATTTATGGAATTGTCCTGGACAGATGCATTAACTGTATAGAGATTTAACTGTAGTCAGTCACGATGATAAAAAGTTTCACTGGTTTTAAAGCGCGATTCGGAAAGGATGAACCTTTAAAATGATAATTTATGAAACCGACTTAATGCATTTAAAGGCATATTTTTCTGGCATGCTACTAGATTACATATTTCTTTATTTGTATTGATTTAGATGCATACTGAGTTGAAACTGTCACAATATCATAGTTTTCTAGTTGAAAATACGACGTGAGTTTTTCTACGAGTTCCTTTATGTTATCTACAGATGCAGATGTAAAAACTGTAGAATTAGTACTATTGTCTATGTCCTGAAAATAAAATACAATATTATTGAAAGGACTATTCTTATGTACAACATTATAACTCTCTAGAATGGTATATTAAAGACATTTGTTTTTTTTTTTTTTTTTTTTTTTTTTTTTTTTTTTTTTTTTTTTTCATTAAAAGTACTATTGAGAAATCAAAATAAATACAGTCGACTACTCGTCATAAGCCCGGTCTAGAGAACGTAGGAGAAATTTTTCTTAAAATTTCAATCTTCTTACTATCGTGCGTTTAGTTTTATCTTCAACGACGCGCTATAAGTCTGTTTAATTTTATATGATAATAAATTTTCATAATTAATTTCCTTATTTTTTCCTAATCTTGGTTATAATTCCGCTAATTTTGATAGAGGCTTATAATGGTCTGCCTGGTACAAAACTCAGAACAGTGGTCGAATGGGGGGATCTTTTTGGACTCAGTAACTGCCGCTTTAGGGGACGGCCTATGGATAGTTGACTGTATATAGGGGATGTTGGGTTACAAATCAATTCAAGAGAGTACTGATGGTTAATACAATAATAATAATGTGTATAGATGTAAATAATTTTACCTTTGGCAATACCATCCCCATCAATGTAAATCCAATTGACGGCGATTCAAAACTACTAAACAGCATGTTATTATAGTTGTAATACATCAGAATAGTTTTAATTAATTCAGTGGATGTTTTACTGTAAAATTATAAATTTTCATTACTTTAAGCGCGTGACCGACGTATTAATAAAATATAATTAAGATATAATTTAATAACGTGTAATTTTCTTCTAAATCCAAGATAACCAGCAATTTTATATTGACCGCATTTATATGAGTAGATTCCAAATTAATTTTCTCTCTTGGCAAAAAAACAGATGTATATGAATCCGCATGTGAAATCGCTAAACCATATTAATAATAATTATTTTTATTTTATAATATTAAATAGTTGTACTGAAAATATAACCCGAATTTTTTTTCTACCTTGATAAGCATCCAGTACTTTAACGTAAATATATTGATAATTGTTATTTATAATTTTTGGTAAACGTCGAAGTACGTAATTTCCAATGTTTCCATCCTTTTTAACAAAACGATAATAAAATATAGATAATAAATTTTTTTTAATATGCTTATGTTAAAATATTAATTAATGTGAAGTTTCAAAATAAATAAACTTTATAATATTATTAAATCATGTCTTTTTCATGAAGATGTAGTTTTATTCATGTAAATAGATGAAGTCCCCTTCTTAAAAGTAAAAAAACGAGTCTACTTTTAATAGTGGTCTGTCAGACCGGCATTACCCGTAGCGTGCAAATTTTTAAGGTTAATATAACTATAATCTAAAACCAATTGTGATACAAGCGTATTATTGTATTGTAACATACTTTAAATGAGTCCCATATTTATATTCCCGTATGGGTGTGTGCACTAATACATACTTTCTTGCTTTACAGGATTATTTAATGTAATTTTAAACATACTACCGTAAGATGGACGGTGGGACTGATTGCGAATGTCGGCAAAATACTTACAAGTCGGTAAAATACCTACAAGTTGGTAAAATACCTACGAGTACAGATCGGGTGAAAAACAGTATTCACACTACTGAGGAAGGTAACACGTCGGTCCGCGTGTTTGATACCCTCGCTTTTAGCTTGGGTATGCAATATTACACGTGGGTTGGAATGTCCTACTTTCCTTCCTCGGTATATAATATACTAATTTAGTCACTTCAGGCAGATGTTAAAATGGTGACTTAGAGGGGTTACAATTGTAACAGGCTGCTATAGAACAAGCAGACTATAGACATTCGAAGCGATCAACAATTTGGGTGGTGAGAATTTCCATTTTTATGTAACAATAGGTTATATTTTGTTATGGAAAAATACATTACCAAACTTATATTTATTGGTCCGTGGTATGAATAGAGAAAAGCAGCCTTTCTACTTGAGTTATGATAAAATGTAAAATAATCAAGTCCTGGAGCAAACTATAAAAAATAAACAATTTTAAACATATCTTTATGCATATACGGTTTTATTTTAGAGATTATTATATTGGAAATTTTAATGGTAAATTTGAATAAATTTATACACTTATCCAAAAAATTAAAGGAACAAGAAAATTTTTTAAATTTTTTAGTGCTTTTTGGAAGCCTTTTATTTCGTGAAAATGGATCGTATCAAAAAAATAAAAAAAGCAAATTGAAGCTTGATATCTCTAGTTTGAAGATCTTCCAGCAAAATAATTTTTTGAACCATGGTTTTTCCGGAATCATAAGAAATAGCTCGTGACAAAATTTTTCTAAATTTTTTGGTTTTGTTTTTTGGGTCTACAAGGCCGGGAAAATTTTTTTCAGAAAAATTAAATCATGGCTCATTTAGAAAATTTATTCAGCTACAATTTGCTTTCGTTTTGTTTCTTTGTACGAAAATTTCCTGCTGAGATATCAGCCTTCAAATGAAAAAGGATCTTTTTGTCTTTGATTATCGATATCTCAGCAACTAATGGTCGCACAGTAATGTCGAGGGCAACTTGAGAAACTTGAATAAATCCCCCGCAAGCCTCATTTTCGATTTAAAAAAAAAAAATTTTTTTCATCCTTAATATTTATTGGATAATTGTAGTTTGGAACGAGACAAAGAAAATCGTAATAAAAAAAAAGAAGTTGGTTTATTACCTGATAAATATTTGACTTTTTGATAGAATAATAACTATCTTTGAGCTTATTAATTTTACGATCATTATTATGACTCGAGAAGACGTGAATAGGAGTTGAAAAATCAGCTAGTAATCCATCACTTTCTTTCAACTCTATCAAATCCAATATCTCCTCATTTGAAACTATTGAAAATTTAAGTTTTCTCACTCCATGATCCACGAAATTTATTTCAACGAACTTACAATCTTCGACTATTTTATAGTAACAGTCAGTTAATTATGTAATTAAACCAATTGCTTAAAATTATTATTCATCATTTATTGTTTATTACTACACTGCGAGAAAAATAATTAGAATTTTTTTATTTCGAAAGATACTTGAAATAAGTAAACGGTGAAAAAAAACAGTAAAGATAGTTACTCTACTGATATCGATCATTAACATTTTGTGTATTTATCTCTTTATTCAATAACAGGATTTTCGAGTATCGCGTACTTCACTTCTGTGGCGACTGCCTAGCACAGTAACCAGTACTGTCCAAACACATCCTCACAATCGTACTACACATGTCTTATTATAGATTCTTTTCTCACAAGACATGCGTAGCATGATTTTGAGTGTATTTTCGAACAAAATTGGTTACTCCGCTAGGCAGGGCCCAGGGAAGTGAAGTACGCACTACTCGAAAATCCTGTTATTGAATAAAGAGACTAGTACACAAAATGTTAACGATCGATATCAGTAGAGTAACTACCATTGCTTTTATTGTAGTGTCCGTAACAAATTGCCCTCGGACAAAATAACCTAAAATAAAATAACCTGGACAAAAATAACTTTGTAACCTGAACGACATTAACCTACAAGTCCAAGACAGAATATTTATAATTTTTTCAAGTTATTGTTGTTCAGGTTATTTTGTAATAAAGTTATTTTGTTACGAGGTTATTTTGTCCGAGGATAACCGGTCACTGCACCAGTAAAATAACTAAATTAAGTTACTACTTTTTTTATTAATTAAAAATACATTTTTTGAATGGTATCCCGGGTCATAATATCTAGCCTCATCGAACCTCAATCTAGCCTCATCGAACACAAATAAGCCTCAATCAAGCCTCACTTAGCTAAAAAAGCATTTTGAGCCTCAAATGATGCTCACAGATCCTCAATAAGCCTCGATTAGCCTCAAATGAACCAAGTCTCGACTCAATGAATCTCAAATAATAATAATTTTACGAGTTCGATCAAATGTAATTTAAATTCGATTAGTATTATTTGAGGCTCAAAATGCTTTTTTAGCTAAGTGAGGCTTGATTGAGGCTTACTTGGATTCGATGAGGCTAGATATTATGACTCGGGATGTAAGTGAACAAATTACTTGATCAAGATACTTTTTAACGAAAGTATAATTTTTTTTCTCTCAATACAGTAAAAGAACACAATAAAAATTATATCAAATAATTAAAAATATATTTACTGTAAAAAGTATGTGATTTTTCAAGTTCTATTAATTTATGAGCTTCATTTCTACATTCATCATTCTTCTCGCTAGTTATTTCATTTAATGTTACACAAAATAAATTAAATAACAAAACACCAATAAATGGACTCATCATTTCTACAAAGAAGTTGTTTAATAAAAAATAATATACGATACCAAAATTCAATTGTAGTTATTTAGTACTTAACTGATAACGTACCAGAAGCTGCAGTATTTAACTTTCATTCAACAAGAAATAAGTCAAAATATAAAAACTTGAAGTTTTTATTTGTTACTTATCAGAAATAAGTTATTTATATAATTTTTCAAATAACAAAGTCATTAAATTAAAAATAGATAATAAAAAGTTCACCAGTATATTTTTTTAATTTAATGAGTTGTTTATTTTTTATTACATCCTTCAATAGAAAAATCATTTAGGTGTTGACGTAAAATACACTTTTTATAAATAGTAAATTGTAAGTATTGAAAAAAAAAAAAAAAGAAATAGAATTTCCAAAATGACATCATTCATTTAGATCAATCATAAAAAAAATTCCAGCTAAATTTACAATGCTATCATCGTAATTTATCCTATTGATTATTGTAGTGGTGGACTAAACCTTTAAAATCATAATTTTTACGATGTAGCATTGGAAATTTCATTTAAGAAACAATACTTCAGACAAATAACACAAAGTCTTAAGCTCTTTAGTATAAATTACGATGGGAATATCGTAAAATTTGAGAATTTGGTGTAATAGAAATTTTAAATAAAAGTATAAAATAATAATCACTCGGACGGGTGTTGGATTCGAACACGAGACCTTTCGAGTGCGAAATGACCGAGGCCTTGGACCACTCGGCCACAGAAGGACCCACAAGTTCAGCTCGTGTTTAAGATCCATATAAACGATATAAATAAACAGTCATAAGTCACGAGAACGCCTCTTACGGTGGACGCAGTTACTATTTAAAAATTACGATGTAACCTCGTAATTTTTATAACTTACATCGTATTATAACAGAGGCAGCACTGTAATATTTATTGTACTCAAAAGTAAATAGAAAGACAAATATAGGAATAAATATAGTTTTTAATTGTAATTTTTATTTTATTCTTTTTACGGTGTTAACATTGTAATTTTTTAAATAATTTTAAATCCAAAAAGTCTTTGCTAAAATTACGATGTTAAATAGTAAGAAATGTAACCTACCTACATAGTAAATTTTAAAATAAGACATTTAAAAATTGATGATAATTAAAGTATAGTCCACGATTACGATGTTAAAATCGTAAATTTTAGTGGAATTTTTTTCCGTGTACACATGATGTATGTTATAACTTCTAATGTTTGTTGAAATATGAGCAGTTAGAATTCCTAATAAAAGTGAAGAAATAAATTATTATTATTTAAATCTATATCTCTTTAATATCTAAATATAAGATTAATAATTTACCGGAAATAATCTGAATATGAATCGATAATACACGAAGGCATTGTTCGGTATTGTTTTGACCTTTTTCCTTGAATATTGTTCCAGTATTTGGAACAACCATTGCTGTTATTTATTTCGTCATTGTTTGAGCTGAACCTACAATTTTTAATAATTTATACGTAAAAAAAAAAAAATGTATGGAAACAGAGAACTTAATAAATAATATATTACAAATAAACTTACAAATCATATAATTGAGATAATAAAATGTTATGAGCAGCTTGATAATCAACATGGGATGATAAAAAAATTGATGGATCCTCATTGGCATCACAAATTTTATGTTTATTTAAGCTCTCTGGTAAATAATAATTAATCAATAAGTTTAAAAAAATATTTAATCAATAAACAATAAAAATAATTATTACCCATTTTTACTAATTTTGGAGGAACTCCTGAGGATGCGTACATCAAACGTCTTAAAATGATTAATTGACATATTATTAATTATCGAATAAATTGAATAACAAATTTGTAAAAAAATTATTGATAATAAAAACAAACATACTCTGTCATAAGAATTACAATATCATGATTATCAATATCAAAGTAATATTTGTGAGTATATATAAATCCCATTAATTCACTCGTTTGCTGAAAGTGTAGCTTACTTGAAAATGGACTGGTACTTCCTAAGTATGGATTTGGTTTTTCACACTTGAAATAAAAATTTAGTTAAAATATTTTATTTTTTTGCCCACAATTGTCACTCTCATCTTTAAAAGTGAATTACACACACACTCTTGTAAAGTAGGGGAAGTGTGCGTTACGACGGTTGACTGCTGAGCAGAAGTGGGGGTACAGGAATTCTTAGAATTATATAACCCTACACCCCTGTAAGCGGGTTCATAACGCGACTAGACTGTAGTATATTTGTACTGAGTCACAGTGCATATTTACTTTTACTTCCAGTTATAAATATACTACAAGGAAGTAGTAAATATTTACTAATTTAATTAGTTGAATTTTATCACTGATTGATTTAGTGAAATTTGAACACTAGTTAAATTAGTAAAAATCACTGTTGGTTTCAGTGAAATGGTAGCTCAGTAATCGGTGAAATTCACTGATTGTCTCAGTGAAACAAAATTACTGATCAAATCAGTGAAATTCACTGGTAATACTGACAAAAAATCTACTGTTAGTGTCAGTGAAACTGGAGATATTTTTTTTACTTTTCGGCGGGATTCGAACACGGCTGAGTTAAAATGTTCTATTTTATTTCCCACTGTGTAATCTAATCTCAAAAATTAATTAATGACTTACCTGTGGAATAATAATTCCTCCCATTTTAAAGCTTACTGTTGGTGATGTAAAGTTGCCGTTCATCATATCAATATAATTGTAATACATAAGAAGAATTTTCATCAACTCACTTGGTGTCTTACTATCAAATTATCCATTTAAGTTATTACACAATTAAGATTAATATAATGATATACTGAAACAATTTATGACAAGTGGTAAAATAATTTTATATTTACTCAAAATTATGTTGTAAGTCCAGTGCAACAAATAATCGTGCCTCAATCGCCTCAACACCAGAAGCACCTAAATTGAATGATGGTTGTGGAGAAACATCAAACTCATTCCATACTTCGGTGGCTAATAATGATGAGTATATATTTTAAATAAATAACTATTCGTTATGAAAATGTAAATATTAATATCACAATAGTAATATCACACGATAAAATATCATATATACCCTAGTAGCATTGTCTTAAGCAAGTTATTTGATGAAAGGGCTTCAGCAAGTTTCTTACGGAAGATTCAAACAAGACCTGAAGAAGATGTATTTTGTAAGTACAGTCTAGTCGCATTATAAACCCGCTTACAGGGGTGTAGGAGAATTCAATTCTAAGAGTTCCTGTGCCCCCACTTCTGCTCAGCAGTCGACCGCCGTAACTCAAACTTCCGCATCTTTACAAGCGTGTGAGTCTGTACATGATTATTTTCATAGTCATAAAGGAGGACTGTCTTCAATAGAAAAATGAGTCGACTCATAACAAGTGGACTCATCACGCGACTCGACTGTCTACTTTCTGCAGATTTCATCAAGTCTTTACGTAAATCTATAGAATCAGTCTGCAGCAATTCTTAACCAAGATGTCTACTAAAACATTTCTCAGTAATAGTTGCTGAAGATCTCGGGTTTATTGTTTTAGGACTGCCCGAGGCTCAAATTCAGTACCTATAGCAAACCCAGTAGTTTTTATTGAAATTTGAAACGTTAAAATTCGAGAAGGGTTAAAATATCTTACGGAAATATCTTGCCGTCCAAGACTGATCATGTAGACTTGCTTAAGACTTGAAATACTAATTTACTTAAGACTTCTGGAAGAATGCTACTAGAGTAAATATACGACTGTGACATTTTATCCTGTGATGATTAGACATGTTACTAATTATGTCAACTATTCTATTACCTGCATTATTTTCTAATACTCGTACATAAATATACTGATAGTACCCATTATGAAAGTTACTGGGTAACCTTCTAAGTACATAATTACCAACGTTTCCTTCCTAGTAAAATAAGCAATTGTAACAATGATATTAATAAAAATAATATATATATTTATAATAATAATTAATAATGTTGATAACGATTAATTACCACACTGATATCTAATGAATTTCTGAAAAAATGAATCATAGAAGCTAATTTACTTCTATCTTGGTAAAAGGTAAAATAACCAAGACCTCGAGCATACTGTAAAAAAATGGTTATTTTGATGGGCGATAAAAAATAGATACTTTAGAAGAATTCTAAGGTTATAATATAAAATATTATGCAAATCTGAATAAATCAGGATCGATTTATGTGCTCGAAAAAAAAAAATTATATGTACAGAGATCTAAACCCGTTTTTCTTTTCAGGCATGATAAATGTATATACCTCATTAATAGTTGTTTTGTTAAAAGTATAATTATCAACTTTAACAAGCCTTCTAACACTTTTAACCGAATCAACTTGACTGAGATAAACAGGCGTTGAAAAATCGGCAAGTAATCCATTTGTTTCGTAAAGATCCAAAGTTTCCAGTATTTTACCAGCAATAGATAGAATGGAAATTTTTATATTACGTGATACCGTATGTTCTCCAAATTGTAATTCAACAAACGTACAATCTTCAACTAGATTGTGGAAAAAAATATTTATTATTAATATATTTTGCCGTTTTAGTACAAGCAAAGAGTGTTAATAGAGATAATTTTTCCTGACTACCCACAGTAAATGCAGAACACATTGACTTGGGAAATATTAAGTGATTCTAAATCAATTTTTTTTTTGGTAGTATTTAGTGATAATAGCTATTCATGATATAAATCTAAGAAGTGATAAATTATCGTATGGTTTAGTTCGAAAATAAGCCGACAGATTCCGCTACTGTTTCCTAACCTAGTCTTTTTATACACGCGTTACGACAATCTATACCTTTCACCCCAGACGATAACCTTAGCCTAAAATATAATCAAATAACCAAGACGTTATTCGGAGTCATACCCTGATTGAAAGAAACAATTCGAAACGATTTGTAATGTGAAATGTCCATAATAAGGGCGATTCAAAAGTATTCAAAGTATTTAAAAGTATTGAAATGTACTTAAAAATTTTTTTTCTAATCGTTTTAAATCGTTTCTTTTATTAAGAGTATGTTCAAAGGACAAACCTCGGTAATATCACTAACCAGTTATTACGAGACCTACCTTAGGGATCCTAACACTTCTCCCATCTCAGGAAATCAAGAGACTCTGAAAAAAGGAGGCTTGAAAAGCCTTCCTGCAGTACCAGTTTCCTGGAATGGACACCAGACCGTTTCAAGATGAAAGGGTAAAACAAGACCGCCTTATTACCCCATAAAAAGACTTTCCATTTATACTACATTTAAGGTGTAAGCTAGCTATTATCCACTTTTCCCATCCCTTAGCAACAAACTACCTTTCCAGGCTTTCGGGCACATTTTTTGAACCAAAACAAATATAGCGCCCACTCGAGGGGGAGGTTTTATCTTGAAATAATATTTTCTATTACTACGCCCTATGAAATGAAAACTAGTACAGAGTAGGCATTAAGAGTCTTTCCCTATCCACGGCAATCCAACGTTTCTAAATTGAACTTCTGAAGAAGGGATCGCATAACATATTAAATCATACTTTTGACCAATTAGAGAGGATTGTCTATTAATGTATAATTTTATGAGGCTGACTTTAGCCAATTAGTGACGTATTCTTCGGCATGATTTATATAGAATATAGTAGATAACGTATTAATTTCCGGTGACAAATACCGATAATTTAATAGGAGTATTATAATGATCTCGCGTTTCCGTACAGCGTAACGACTTCTATTGGTATTTTATAAAAAAAAAATTCTCTCCATGTTGTGTTATTGTTCAATTTAAAGGTAATAGTAATTTACAATGATATTGATGATCTTCCTTAAATTTGATGTATTGACTCGCTACATCTTTACACTCATAATCTGCATTGACAGTAATAATGTGTATAATTGTAAAAAAAATTAATAATGGATTATAATTTCTTAAAAGTTCCATTTTTTCTGTAATAATGAAAATATTATTAGAGTTATTTTATTGAGATAGTTCTTTTATAATGGCTATTATTAGTAACAAGCCCTCTGTTGGTAAACTGAGTTGTTCAGAGCGTAAACGGTTTTTTTTTATACGCTGAAAAAAAACTAGTTTGAATCAAGAAGAATTTATTCGAGCCAAAAATGTTATGAAGAAAATTTTTTTTGATTCAAGAATATTTTTTTCTTAAAATAGATATTATTGGTTAAAAAAAAAGTTATCACAAATTCGTAAGTCAAAATAATATATCAATAAATACTTACATGTTATAATATAAAATCAAACGGCAATCACAATTAATTAAATTAAAAAAATTAAAACTGTTACCAATTTATAAAGTTGATGTCTTTAATACTTATAAGCTCATTAAAATAGATCCCTTCTCTTTAATTAGTATTATTTTATTCGTAATACTTACTTTTAAATAACGTATTTACACTTTCTGTTTAAATGTGTTGGTTAAATTAGATAGTAAAATATTTTAATTACCAGTATATCTAATCAATCTATTAACGTTATATTTCAGCTGTCTGTATTAAAAATCAAGTACTAAAATCTATATATAGAATAAAATTTCACTTCACCATAAAATATTGATTGTAATTAACCGAATGCGTCGTAAATTGACTAAATTAATTAACGATTACTTTTAATCCTATTTATATAGTAGTTTTATTAATATTTTAATAAAGGCAATTAACGATTCGAGCGTTAATTATATTTATTTATGTAAAGCAATAAAATTATCCAAAATAAATGGAAATTACGCCAGTTCACTGTACAGTCGGGGAAAAAAAATAATCGGTAGCGGCTACTGATTATTTCGGTATCCGATTAAAATTAGTTTATGTTGGCTGTTCATTTTTAAGAAGAAGAGAAAGATTTACAAATCTATAATTTAACTTAATATGCGTGAGTATTATGTAAACTAAATGTATATATAATTTTATTTTTAAATGAAAAAAATTTTTTTTCATACTACCTGCACTGAAAGTTCAAATTTCTGCTCTGTTTAGAGGAAAGAAAGTCGTTCTTTTCATTAAAGAGAAAACGAAAAATAATCATTAAAATATTGAGATGTTTAAAATACTATGTAACAATAACTATTTTATAACAAGTAACACTAAATGCTACAAAAGAAGTAGATTACACCGTGTTAAAATTACATTATAATTACAAAGCTCTCGGGGGCCATTTTTACAGTGTTATGTACAAATTTGCGCATGTGCTATTTTTACCACAAGCGGAGGAGAAAATTTAAACTTTCAGGTGCAGGTCTGGTGAAAAATGGTATACACACCACGGAGGAAGGTAAGACGTCCCAATCCATGTGTTTGCCATCCTCGCCTCCGACTCGGTTAGGCAATTATACACGTGGATTGGAATGTCCTACTTTTCGTGCCTTGACATGTAAAATACTATTTCAATGCTGCGCTTAATTTTTTATAAATATGAATATTTTTTTCTGAAAATCGAGAAATTTCTATAAAAAATTTGTCATTCTCCCGATAATTAAAAAAAAAAAAAGTCAATGGATAAATTAAAATGTCTGCTCTGTTCAATCAAAAAATTTTAATTTTTGACCTTTAGTCTCGTGGATACAATTTTAAATAAACAAATATACGCAAATATATATTAGGGTGGTCGTTAAAAATTAAATTTTCTCAGGCGCCCCATAAAAAGCTTCTTTTTAGTGAAAAAATACGTGGAGAATTTGGTTTTTTCTTTGTAAGTAAAAAAAACACGTGCTGCAGGACGATCAAGGTTCATTTTGTGATACAATCGCGGTTTTTTCCGAATATCTCATGGAATATGCAGATTAAAGGAAAAAATTATAGAGACAATTTTGTAGGAAATTAAATTCTTGACATAAAAGGTCATATTCGTTTTTTTTATAAAATGTGTATTTATGAAGATATTTTGAAAAAACTTATTTAGATCTTATCAATTGAGCATTTTAAGGATTACGAATGTTAAAAATAACGTATTTTCTTAAATATAGACAACTTCGTAACTCATCACATATCAATCACTAATGCTTGCTGTAGATTCTATATAATTAGAAAAATATTATTTTCAAAATTTGTAATCCTTAAAACGCTCAATTCATCGGATCTAAAAAAAGTCTTTTTAAAATATCTTCATAAATTACATTTAATAAAAAAAATGAATATGACCTTTTTTGTCAAGAATTTAATTTCCTACAAAATTGTTCCTATGATTTTTCCCTTTAATCTGCATATTTCATGAGATATTTAAAAAAAACGCGATTGTATCAAAAAATGAACTTTGATCGTCCTGCGGCACGTGTTCTATTTACTTAAAAAGAAAAAACCAAATTCACCACGTGTTTTTTCACTAAAAAGAAGCTTTTTATGGTGCGCCTGAGAAAATTTAGTTTTTAACGACCACCCTAATATATGTATACTAAAATTCAGAAGAATCAATTACTCAGTAACATAACTCCTTATACCTTCTCTATCTCTGTTTTCTAAATCTTACTATTCTCTACTCTATCAAATTTAAAAAAAAATTCGATTATTTAAAAAAAAAAAAAAATTTCAAATAAATAAAGTCGTTCGTGTTTTTTTTTGTTTTTATTTATTTATTTTTCTAAATAAAAACAAAAATTTAATTGACAATTGAATAATCACATAATTGACATTTAAGCCGTCTCTCTGAGAGCTCAAGCTAAAACTTCTCTTATCATACATTGAACACAAATAAAAGTTATTAAAAACACTGACATTAATAATAAATATTTTGTGTTGTCCATTGAGTAATCAAGTGCCAGTGAAAAATGATTGAATCACGATCATCGTCAAGAAATAAAAATAAAATAAACACCAAAGCATCTCCACGAAAAGTCGTTAAGGCGAATAATAAATTAAAGTCGAAAGTAATAAAAAAAAATTTGCGAACAAATAATCATAATAAAAGTAAATCGACTAGTTTAAAGCCACATCCATCTACATCAAACATGGTCAACGAAGCTATAATGAGTTTAAACAACCGTCGTCATGGATCATCACTGCATGCTATTAAAAAATATGTTAACACGAATTATCAACTGAATCCCATAAAAACAGCCCCATTGATAAGACGTTATTTGAGAAAAGCTGTTTTTGATGGTACCCTCGTTCAAACAAAAGGTCAAGGCTCCAATGGGTCATTCAAATTGCCGCCTGGTAATAAAAATAATTTGAAAAAAAAATAATTTAATTACAAAATAAAAAAAAAATTATTGACATTTCTGGAACCTTTTTTTTTATAGTTAATAAAATAAATTATTTAGTGACTTAAAAATAATGAAAATTATATAAATGAATTATAAAAATAATGAAATATTTTAGTATAATAGATAAACAATAAATTTATTTAAAACTAATATTAAATATTATTTATGATAAATATGTAATTTCCTTGAATTTCAATTAAAAATGTTAATTACGTCTTGAATAATATTATTATTAAATAATTTTTTTATTAAAAATTTATATTTTTTAATACATAAATAAAGTTTTATATTTTTTTTTACGACGGAAATTAATTGCGGCAGGTGAGTAATACAATTTAATTAATGTTTATATTTAATTTTTTTTTTTTTTTTTTTTTTTTTTTTTTTTTTTTTTATTAATACAATTAGAGTAATTAAAAAAATTTAATACAAATAAATTTATTTATTAAAATTTTATTTTCATTATTTTTAATAATGGAAGAGTTTTTAAAAATATGTTTTATTTATGAAAAAAGAAAAAATAATAATAATTTTAGAGTCGGATGTGATGATAAGAAATTGAAAAAGTTTTTTAACTGCGTAAAATCTATTTTTATTTTTTTATTAAACATTGATTTTAATTGTCATTGAAGTATTAGTGTGAGAACATAAGTAATTATTTATATTTTAATTAATAAATTATTTTATAAAAATGAGATGAATGTACTTGTAGAAATTTAGTATCTTTGAATATTCTGGTGATTCCGTACAGTCGAAATAGGTAAGGAATAATTTATATATATTCTAGTTATATGTATGCTGGTGAACTGATAATTATTTGATTGTTGAATGATAAATAAGATTTTAAAAATATATTATATATAAATCGTAGTCAGGATTTTCGAAAATATTTTTTTAAAACACATATGTTTATAGGGGAGGAAGGGGCAAAACGGGATACTTAAGGAAGTAGTAAATTTTTGGGGACTCAATGTCGTTAAATTAATTTTTTTTTTTTAATGATATTCGAAATAAATAGAAAAAATTTTCAGCTGCCATGAAAAAAAAAATTTTCATTTTTTGCGGGCAACATGAGGTAAGATAAGAGACCCAGTGCCTGATCAGGGAACTAGTACCTGATCACTCCATATATTTTCATAGATATATTTAAAAAATTTGACTAAATATATCTATAATACATGGAGTGATCAGGTACTGGGTCTCTTACCTTACCCCCTAAAAAAGGTGAAAAAAAAAGTTCAGGAAATTAAATAAATTTGATTAAATTAAATTTTCTTATGCGTAATTTACATAAAGAAAATTTATATTTCACATATTATTGGATGCAAACGAAGAAAAAAATTTTTAATAGTTTTTATCATAAAACAAAAGTCATTAACATTTTTCTACTGAAACTTTCGATTTTTGAAAACGTTCAAAATAATGCTCAATTATATTTACAAATATAATTGTGAATATTAAAAAACAGACTTTTTTATATAATTTTCGGGTACTCCATTGTGCTTTCCTACCCTGTTTTGCCTCTTCTTCCCCTACATATAAATATGCCCGATGAAAAAAGATTTTATATAACTGTATATAGTTATATATGAATTATATACAATTGGATAGAGCTGATGCATAATTATATAAAAATTTTATATAATTATATACAATTATATATAATCGTATATAATTATATATAAAAATACAAAAAATAATAATAAAATTATATAGAAATGTATATATTTGTATACAATTATATAAAATTGTATATATTTATATATAATCTATACGAATACAGTATGTGATTAAATACAAATCTATATATTTGTATACAATTATATAGAATTGTATATAATTATATATAATCTATATGAAAACATTATGTGATTATATACAAATTATATACAAATAAGATATAATTATGTACAATTGTATACAAATGGATCGGGCCATTTTTTCTATCCAATTTATATATAATTTTATACAATTGTATAAAATCTTTTTTCATCGGGCATATAAATATATACATACATGTTTGTATATATAGATATAAATAGTTAGACACCTTTGTATCGTTAACGTAATATAGTTTGGATAATATTTTCTTTACTCTTTTAATGTCAATAATAATACTCTGAACAATAATATTATGGAGAATAATAATGGATTCGAAATTTCAGAAACCATGAAACTCACAAGAAACCTTTATCCATTGTTAATTTTTTTTATCATTGTCGATATAATTACTATCAATGCAATGAGTAGGTGTAAAATTGTTGCTCGTACATTGATTCAGTTGGAAAATGCACCTAACAATTATGACTGTAAATATACTTTCAAGCTTAATAATAACAATAATAATAATAATAACATACTTATACTAAAAAAATTATTAAGTGTACTGTTCAAATGCAATGTATAGTTGGTGATTGTCGATTCGTCAAAATTTTATTTGAAGAACACCAAGCTAGACAATTAAAGGTATCAATAGTATCACAATATGAGACAATAGAATCATTGGATCTCCATGAAACCGAAGGATTGTTAGCTGATTTTTCAACGCCTATTTATTTGAGTCTAGTACTGTCAACTGAACCAATAGATAACACTACTAGAGTTGATGATTATTTATTTATACCCTCAACAGTTAATTCGGTACATATTTATTATAATTTTTATTCATTTTTTACATACTTGTTATTTTATTGACATTTTCTTTTTAAGTATGCACCGGATTTTGGTTTCTTTACGCTGTATCATGATAAAACTAAACTTGCATCAATAATTTATAGCATTAAAGGGCCATTGGACGTCAGTTTAGTAAGTTAATAATTCAAATCAATTGGTCAAATAATTGTAAGCGAATATATTTTATTTTTTTGTCTAACACTTTTTTATCTTCTTACATACACATTATTTTCTTATACTGATAATCACGACCCCACATTTATTAATCTTGTGCAAATTTCACACAAGTCTTTTTAATAGTATACTAGTTCTCTGTTTCATATGACTACAGTTCTTGCAACAAACACTTGTAAGATATTTCAACTTTGAGTCTTGTGCAGAACTTGCACAAGTACGGAATGGTATATTTTATCTTAAAAATTGTTCATGTGTATTGAAGATATGTTACTAATACATTAATTATAATTTCATGGGTATGCCAAAAAATATATATCCAGAAACAGCATAGTACGACAATCCTAAAGATTTAAGCCGGATATATACTATTTTGCTGGGTTATATCTTTTTTCGTGTGGAATGATTGCAAAAACGTCAAAAACTTGCGCAAGAAATTTTTTGAAGATCCATACACATTTCTTGCAGCAAATTTGCGCAAGACACGATATAATTATCTCTGTCACTCTCTCTATACATATATATATATGTATACTGCGGCCTCAATAGAGTGGGTAGAGTGACAGAGATATTTATATCGAGAGTCTTGCGTAAATCTGCTGCAAGAAATGTGTATGGATCTTTAAAAAATTTCTTACGCAAGTTTTTCACAGAATCTATCAAAGTAATTTAAACAATATGTCATATATAAAATATCTTTAATATATTTGCGTATAATTAACATGTGCAAGTCATAAAGAAATTTTGCAGTAAAATCTTGGCTAAATATCTGCTGAGAAATTGATAGTTATGTTAAGGCGCAGACACGTTGAGGTTTTCCTTGAGCCGTTTTTACAAGTCTTGTACAAAACTGCTGCAAGACTATTGTCAAAAAAATTATTACACAAGTCCTAATCGATTTCGCCTTAAGAAAATTTTAATCAGTATCTTGCGCAGACTTTTACAATAAGTACTACCCCTACGGCCTTCGTCATATATTTCTATACATATTATATATATTATTAATCAAAATATAGGAAGGCAATGTTGGTGATTATATTCTCAGACGTTTACCAATAACTCCTGGCAAAAAATATAAATATATATATTTCAAGATATCAGATAAATTTGGTAATTAATAATAATATCAATTATGAAACTGTATAAACATTCTGTAGCTACAATATAATATAAAAGAATGTAAAAATATTTTTTAGCGCCTAAGAGTAATAGAGGAAGAAACAACTTTAATAATCCTCTACAGTCATTTAATTTAGATGCACCATTCTTGGAGACCATTAATATAAAATTACTTGTTGTGTTGGATCTAAAAGAAAATTTTAAGTAAATACCTAGTTTTATTATTAATAAATATAATCTATAAATAAAAATTCTATATTAATTGAAATTTTGAATCCAACAGTAAGACACGGAGTGAATTGATAAAAAATGTATTGATGTACTACAATTATATCGATATGCTGTTTGGTAACTTTACCTCACCAAGAATACTATTTACTATCAAAGGAATCGTTATTCCTGAGGTAAAGTCATTAGTATATTGTTACACTAATAAAAAAATTATTTCTTTAAGTGAACCTAACTTTCCTGATTCAATAAATTATTAATTTATTAACTCTAAGAAATTAATTGCTAGATGAAGAAATTACTTAATTCAAATTCACAAGAAATTCCTTCAAAATACTTAATTATTTTTTTTTTTTAAGGTAACACGCCATAATCCTTATTTCAATAACTTAAGCCCATCATCACCGACGTTATCTTCTTTATCACTGAGTGGTTTGGAGACACAGATATTAAATAACAAAATTTTTTCTCTCAACAGTCACGAAATTGTAATTGTTATGACTCCGTATGTATGAATAGTATATTATATCACTGGGAAGAAAGTGCTTTTGACAACAAGTGAGGATTGGCTCACGAGTTGTAAGATAAATGTTACCAACATACAAGTGTCGAAAGCCCTTTCTCATTCAGTTACATACAATAGTTTTTGCATCGAATAATAAGAAAGTACGTCTATTTGGTAAAAAAAAAAGATATTACACTGTAAAAAATTTAGAGTCCGCCATGTGGTCTGAATGATTTCGTGTGAAAATTTTTAACACCGCCGGTGTGAAAGTTACACAATGCACGGTGTTAAATTTAGGTTATTAAATATTTTTTTTTTTACCAATAATAGATGGGCTTTCTTACCATATGAGCAGTAAAAATAATTATCACTATCTTACCATTCCAGACGATCAATAGACACAAGTACAGAAGAATATGATTCCTTAATAACGAAAACTGGTAAGTTCAAATAATTAAATAATTTATTTATCTTAAATGTCATATTTATGCGAATCAGAAAGAAACTTAAGAAAGACTTGACGAATCCTGCAGAAAGTATCCTTACGAAATCCATCTTTCTCGTCTTGTCCAAGTCTTTCGTATGAGTCTTGCTGAAAGACTTTTGTCAAGAAACTTGTTTAAGACAATGCTACTAGGATGTATATATGTATATATACATATATAAAGTACAATCTGGTTATAAGTTACTGTTAGGAGCTATTGGAGAAAAATTTCTTGGAAATGGCTTTCCCCTACTACTATCTTAAACTTGGCGAGTGCTCAGTTTTCTGCATATGTGTATGTCGTGTTTGTGTTTGTACCTACGGTCCTGTTCTAAGTTAGTTGACGTTTATCATTTATCTACGTATATCCCGAGTGGGCCATATCCTGCTGTGAATTGTCTTAAAAAATCATGGCACCCAAAAAGCTCGAAGATTAGAAATCACTTAGTGATGGGTGAGGGCAAGTTTGTGCAATGGCACGTCTGAAATCTTTGTGATTATAAGTGGAAGAAACCCTTTTTAAGGTATTGAGGTTAAGTAGCGTCTCACCGCCAATATATGCAACATGTAGACCAATACAGGAAATTAGTACCACGAGGGGCCTTTTCAAGCCCACTTCGACCAGTCTCTTTATTTCCTGAGATAGTAGTAGTGTTTGGCCCAAGAGAGGTATGGGCTCGTGGTGGTTGTTGGTGAGGCACCCACACGAAAAAGGATCTTTGTTCTAATAATCGATCCTAGGGTAATACCAATAATGAGCTTATGTTCAATATTTCGTTATAATTATACTAGGGTGATCGATAGGGATGTACGAAACGCGCGTATATCCAAAAGAGATAGGAAACGGTCTCATATAAATAGAAGGCAGACTTCGGTCTCATCACATTAATTCATTAATTTACGTACATACTTGATTAACCTATAAAAGGACTGCAAAAACGATCTCCTTCGCGACAACCGAAAAACTTCGTTAATAGAACTGGAGTGGGGGTATCATTTTGAGACGAGCGAAAAAAAATAGAGGGAAAATAACTTATAGCCGAGTAACTTATAACCAGGTTGTACTCTAGATATATGCATTAATTTTCCATAATTAAATAATGTTATTTTTTTCAGCGGTTATTAACAACCACAATATTTGCAAAGATGATATTAATAATCACAATCCAATAGCCATTGTATCAGTTAATATAGATAATCAAGCTGAACATGGTATTTTATTATCTCAATTAATCTATATGTAAGCTTATACAATTATTGTTTCATCTTAATGGAAGCTGAAAATTTAACTTCATAATTATTAATTATAAATATGAAGATTAATATTGGGTATAAATAATATGTTTAGGTTTACATCAGAAAGTTTTCGATTAAACAGTAGGAATGTTTGTGCCGAATTTTCGGGAAATCGCATGCCTGAAAATTTTAAATTACTTCATCAATGGCCACCATGCTTTATAAATGCATTTTCACGTTTCTTCAGGTACTTGTTATTATTTTTAATTAATTTATTTATATTAATTACTTTATATTTATAATAATGATTGATATTTTTTTTCTTTAGGCATAACGACTGTTCGTATTTCAAGAATTGAATGATTACAAGTAAATTTAATTGTTGGATTTATAATTGTTATTTAATATATAAAATGTAATATTTCATGTTATTGAATTAAAGAAGTCATTTAAATTAAATATTAATATCCATAACGTTACTGTTTATTATCATTCGCTGTGATTGACTCGTTCATAATGATTGATAAATAATAATTGATTTTGTTATTGATGAAAAATTATTCGGTGTTACTGGGACTTGAACCTGGATCCTTCGTGTATCAGTCGACGCTTGTACCCCTCTACCAATCCACGTACTTACAAATCGAGATTAATTACAAGATTTTTTGATTAAATGTCTATAGAGCTTAATAAGAATTAAAAAGGCTCTGGCTAAATTGTTCGAGTACTCACAAGAATCCAAATAGAGCATAGTAAGACCTCGAGGTTTTCGGAATATCTTAGAAGAAAAAAAAAAATCAACACTATCATTAAATATTTTTTATTGTGATGTCAGTAGTACCTAAAAAGAGTTAAAAAGGTTCGAATATAATTCTAAGAATACATATACTGGAAAAAAAAAAATTTGTAAAAACAATATTTTTTTAAGAAGTAAATCAGTAAAAATTAATATTTTACTAGAATTGAATTTTCGACTCAGAGTTTTTCCTTTCCTTCTCCCTATTGTGACGTTCCCGTAATATTTTATCAATTAAATTAAATTAATTATTTTTGATAAATTAATTTTGTTCGATGCAACGAAAATCAGTTACGATAAGAGACCCGAGCCACGACGATTCTCTCACAGGGAACCTGAGATGCAGCGTCAACATTTAGTCAACTCTGTTGGCTTTATTATATTTTCATAATGACAAAATAGTCAGTCTTACGAGAGAGCTCATGGAGCTCGAACCTCTGCTCTCCAGTCATAATTGATAAATTACAATTAATCCTAAATTAATTCAACCTTATTGTGGGGTGCTAATTGGCACCCCAATATTTTCACCTTCACTATGGCCTGTCCATAACATTACTACCACCCAGGGGCGAGCGCTTATCAGCTATTCCACCCTGTCCTATAACCCTGAGCGCTCAATAGCAGTTCGGGTTTTCTTCAAGTTTCCTGCCAATTTTCCTACCATCTACATGCAGTAATAAAAATATGGAGTTGGAACCGGTATCGAAAACATTTTGAATCGTGAAAATTTAATGAATTAATAATTAATCGAATAATCGATGACCACGGCCCACCAGGGGTCTATAGACACTCTAACGAGGCCAAACCTGGATAAAATTTAGTAATTAAAAATTATTTTTATTTTTAATTAATTTGGGGTAATTTCTCAAAACGTAACAATGGAGCTGTGACCAGGATCAACGACCATTGTTCATAAAAATAGACAATAAAACTAATTTTTAAATAATTAAATTAATATTGTGAATTTCCCAAAACGTAACACTAAACATTTAAAATAGCCAATTTGAATTCCAGCCCTTTTAATTTCTATAAATCTCTCAGAATTTCATAGCATTTACTAAAAAAAAAAAAAATTAATTGTTGTTTTTCAATTTATTGATATATTTTTAGTTATGGGAGCTATAATATAATACAAAAATAATAAGTATTAACTAGAAGATTATTTTATTATATTATCATTGATTATTAATAAAAGCAGTAAAATAATTATTTTTTTTTTTCGTCATAGAATTTTATAGTTTTTAAATTTAAAAACATGATAATAGTTGTCTATTATAAAAAACCGGCGGAAGTTGATAATTGCTTTCTAGTCATTATTATAAAGTTCAAGGTAAAACATAAGTAAAAATATATTTAATATACCGATAACTAATATTTGTTTTTTGTCTCATGAAAAAATTTTATATTTATTCAATATACTTCATTTTTTAAATAAATTTATTATAGAAGTAGATTTACCATTACCATTGGCCACTCAAGAAAAAATGATTTTGCCTTATTAGGGGAGAGGGGGGCAAAAGGGGGTAGGGTAGGCGAAACGGGGTACCCCCAAAATTTGGTGAAAAAAAAAATTTATTTTTTTTTCGTCTAATTACTGTATATCCGATGTATTTGCGTATTTTAAGCCCTACCTATAACACCTGGGGCAAAATGGACCAGCCCAAAGTTCTGAAAAATAATTCTTTCATATTTTTATCGTCAAATTAAAAAAAAAATCATATTTTAATTCATTTTTCGACTGATTTTCTATAGTTGGGGCAAGTTGGGCCACTAAAAATATTCGGAAATAATATTTTATTTTTTAATTGATAACAATTCAATTAAAAAAAAAAAAAAAATTATCATTTTTTGGAGGGGGGCCTCTCTGCCCCACAAAACAATTTTTTTCTGCCTTCGTATCCACCAATGTTGTAAAATGTAATTTTTCTTTATGTATTTTACATAAAAAAAAATTTAATTTAATGAAATTTGATCAATTTTCAGAATTTTTTTTTTCAACTTTTCTTAAGGGTACCCCATTTTGCCCGCCGAAAATAAAAATTTTGTCTATTTACTTAGAATGTCATTAAAAACAAAAAGATTCGGCGTATTTTAGTCATCGAAAACTTAGTATTTCCATAGGTACCCCCTTTTGCCCCCCCCCCCCTTCCCTTATATATAATTATGCATGACTATTAATATAATTATATATAAATTCATGTATAACATTATATATAATTTGATCTGATTAGACTTGAATTATATCTGCCTATATATGATCATACATATATAGGGACATAATATATACATATATACAACAATTTTACCGGAGCTTTTTTAATGCTTATTGGGTCCTACAGACATTTAATCAGAAAACCTAATTAATCTCAATTCGTAAATCCTTAGATCGGCAGAGTGTTACAAGCGTCAACTGATACACAGAAGGATCCAGGTTCGAGTCCCAGAAACACCATATCAATTTTTACTAGTCATAAAAAAATTTTTAATAGATCCTAGACAAACTCTATTAAGGTTTATGAGCATTTTTAATGAGAGCCTAAATAAATTCAAATAACTGAATGTCAAAATAAGCAAAAGCTATTATGTACCAAATCAAGAACTATATAAAAAATTAAATCTACCAAAGAACGCACTAATAAATATTTGAGATATGAATACTGTTGAAATATTTTTAGTGTCAGTTTTTGATTACTTTATACGCTTGATAATTTCAATGCTATTGTATACTTGTTCAAGAGTCATTGTAAAGATAGTACATACATTTAGATCGCCTTTGTTTTTGAAAAAAATAAAGCGTTTAAAGTAAAAAATAATATCATTTTCTTTGAAGTAAAATTTTCTGTTAACAATGAAATCAGTTTTTTTTTACACAATATTTCTTTATTTTCGAATAATTCATGCAAATTATCGATGTAATGAAATGGCCCATCAGCTAATAGATATTCCACATGATTCTTCTTATGAAAGTAAGTGTAAAGTTATAATTATTATCAACAATCAATTAATGATTCATTTTATTACAATTTAATATTTATTTTCGTTTTTTTGTTTGCTTAAAAAAAAATTAGTCCAAGATTGCAAATTTGTTAAATTACATTACGAAGACCATAGAGCAAGGCAATTAAAAATATTAATAGAATCAGATAATGAGATAATAGAGTCATTAGATCTTCATGAAACCGATGGGTTATTAGCTGATTTTTCAACGCCTATTTATCAAAGTCGGGTTTATGCAATTGAACGCGATGGGAATAGATCAAAAGTTGACGATTATAGAATTGATACTTTATCTTTAGCTGATGTATGCATTAATTAAAAAATTTTTATTATCATTATTTTCTAATGTTATTATGATTTATTAATCAATTATTTTTCTAATAGTATGCTCCAGGGCTTGGCTACTTTACAATGTACCATGATAGAAAAAAATCAGCATCTATCATTTATACTTTCAATGGCATATTAGATATTAGTGTGGTAAATAGACTATTTTTTTTAAATTTATCTACGACACATTTTTTTAACCGGTAATGATCAGTAATCAGAATTCCAGAACGAATCATAATGGTCACAATAGATCAATAATCGAACCCTAGTATTTTTGAGCTGCTGTAGAAATAAAGTTGATCAATATTTTTAAAAACACTATTAAATCATATATAGTCTTCATAACAACCGTTGCTATGGCAACAGTCTCCATAGCAACTGTTGCTATGGTGACAGTCTCCATAGCAACCGTAGCTATGGCGATAGTCTCCATAGCAACCGTTGCTATGGCAACTATAAGCAGTGACATAACACCAACTTTTTTAGGATATATATAATTAACAATAAAAGGTTTGATATAATTATAGTTATATATATTTTCAGAAAAAAATAATTTATGAATACTTATAAAATAATATAGAATTTCATAACATTACACAAAATCTTGTGTTACTACTTTATAAATGTTATAACTGATGAAAAATGAATCTGTATGCAAATTGGTCTTACATATTCCATATATGAATCATATGTAATCAATATACGAAGCATATAAGTTCTACATATAGTTCATTTCCATACATGATCCATATATGGGTGTATCGAATTCACTTTTCATGGAAACGTAATTAATTTTTCCAAAGTTTATTGAATCATAAATAATAATATAATCGAATAAAATATAAATGACAGAATCGATCATTCGATTCATGTATTTTGATTTCTCAAATTCATTCGTATTCAAAACAATATAATCATCTCATAAAATTGTATATGATTATGCATGAATTTTTTTTCCCAGGATAGAATAAAAAATTTAATAATTTTCAAAAAAAAAGCATAACCTGTTGAATACTTTTCATTAATGTGTATTAAAAAATTAATAAAATGATGCTTATGAAATTTTTTAGGACGGTAATATTGGTGATTATATATTACGAAGAACAATTGTATCGTTTGAAGGATATTATGAATGGATTTACGTTAAAGTAGGATTAAAAGGTAAACCGAAAAATTTTTTATTATACTTTAATCACATTCTTGATTTAAATTGTTTCTATATAATTTAACAAATTTATGATCATAAAAATATTAAATGAAGTATTATTTGTTTAAAAATATTTTTTAGTTCCTGTAGATACTGAAGAAATATATGAAGATCCAGATGATTTTTTAGCAGAATCATATAATTTAGACGCTTTCCACTTAGAGAAGGTTCAGATTAAATTTCTAGTTCTGTTGGATTTACAACCTAGTTACAAGTATTCATGTGATTTTATCAATGACTTTTAATTATTAGACAATAGTATCTATTCTATAATAATCGTTTAATAATTGACAGCAAACCTCCGAAAGAGTTGATAAAAAAGGTATTAATGTATTATAATTACATTGATATGATGTATGGTAATTTTTCGTCACCAGGAATAAGAATTACTATCGACGGAATTCACGTTCCCGAGGTTAAGTTTATTACTTACATCTATTTAATTAGTAAGATAAATATTAATTAGGGTGTTTTACTAGAAATTTATAATGTAAAACTATAAACCTTTCACTTTAAGTTATTGAGATCTGCTACTAGCAGAAAGTCTGTAGAAATACTTTGCGTAAGACACTGATCACAAATATGTTACAATAAAATTGGTTAGGACTTGCGCAATAATTTTTTTGAAAACAATCTTGCAGCAATTTTGTACAAGTCTTGTAAAAACGGCTTGAGGAAAACCTCAACGTGTCTGCGCCTTAACATAACTATACATTTCTCAGCAGATATTTAGCCAAGATTTTACTGCAAAATTTCTTTCTGACTTGCACATGTTAATTATACGCAAATATATTAAAGATATTTTATATATGACATATTGTTTAAATTACTTTGATAGATTCTGTGAAAAACTTGCGTAAGAAATTTTTTAAAGATCCATACACATTTCTTGCAGCAGATTTACGCAAGACACTCGATATAAATATCTCTGTCACTCTACCCACTCTATTGAGGCCGCAGTATACATATATATATATATGTATAGAGAGGGTGACAGAGATAATTATATCGTGTCTTGCGCAAATTTGCTGCAAGAAATGTGTATGGATCTTCAAAAAATTTCTTGCGCAAGTTTTTGACATTTTTGCAATCATTCCGCACGAAAAAAGATATAACCCAGCAAAATAGTATATATCCGGCTTAAATCTTTAGGATTGTCGTACTATGCTATTTCTGGATATATATTTTTTGGCATACCCATGAAATTATAATTAATGTATTAGTAACATATCTTCAATACACATGAACAATTTTTAAGATAAAATATATCATTCCGTACTTGTGCAAGTTCTGCACAAGATATGCGTTTTAAATATTTTCTAAATGTTTCTTGCACAAACTGTAATCATATGAACAGACAGGCAACCGCTGTACTACTAAAAAGACTTGTGTAAAATTTACACTAAATTGTAGCATAGAACTTGCTACTCTATAATTATTTGATGTTACATATTAAAAAAATCAAATTTCGAAGTAGCTAAAATTCTTTTATTTGAAAATCGAAACTTGTCCAGTATTGTTTTGTCGAAAATCTGTAGTTTTATGGAAGGATATATTTTAATTGTAATTCGGTTTGAGTTTATTATTAATTTTATAAACACTGGCGATCGAACCTCTTTAAGTTATCACTCTCTAAACATGAATTATTGAAGATGAGTGAATATTCACTAATTCAGAGTGCAAATCATACCAATAATTCCAAAGTGGTACAATTGGCACTCTGAATCCGTAAATATTCACTTATTTCACTAATTCATGTTTAGAGAGCAGTATTTCAAACATGAAAAAAAATTTTAATAATGATGATAATAAAGATAATAAATATAACATTGAAATAAATTTTTCTGTTAAAGAGTACACATCCAAACCCGTATTTAGGATATACAAATCCAAATGCAACTGCATTATCGATGTCATCAATAGACAGTGTAGAAGAATTCACGAAAAAGGAAAAAAATTTCTTAAATTTAACCTCTCACACTGTTGTTGTCGTAATGACACAGTTCGTATTTAAATTTTATTACATAATTACTTATTCATTCAGATCATTATATTTAGCGCTCTAATTACATTTTTAAATTTAATATTCTCTGCGCGTACTATAATTTCAGACGAAATGTTTATTCAAATACGGAAAAAAATGTCCCTCTGTCTTTGAGAACAGGTAAAATTAAAACCGTAATTTAAAAAAATAGTCTTATGATAATGAGTTTAATAATTTGACTTATAATTTTTGTTAAATAGCAACTGTAAACTATCATAAAGCTTGTTCAAATTACGATAAGCCATCAATTTTTATTTCAAATAATCTTGATTTTCAAGCTGGTCACAGTAATTTTCTTTCACAGTTCTATTCAATGTAAGTTTAATAGATAATTATTAATTTATTCATTTGTATCTGCTTTTATGTTTTTCGAAAACAAATAACATAATCCTAAAATCTGTTCTAAGTAAAAAAACTGTATATTAGAGTGGCCCAAAAAACTCAACTATTTTTTTTTCAAATCTCAAATGAAAATGTTTTGGTTTAACTGTAAGATTCCTCTCCAAAAATCAGCTCGATAAAAAATTTTCAAGATGTCACTTAAGAATATCGTTAATTATAAAAATGATTGAAGGTCGAATTTTTTTCTCGTAACAGCAATAATTAATATCTGTAAAATCATGATTATGCTGAAAATTTCAGTCGAAAAATTTGAATATTTCAACGCGGCTCAAGAATGTTGAATGTTTCTGAGACTGTCTTTTGGACGTTTTCGAGCGGCCTGGAAATATAAACATTAATATGAAGGCTTCTCGATTTTTTCAGCATAATGAATAAAAATAGAACCCGAAACATAAAAATTATTTATTTACGTGCTTTTTCTTTTTTAAGTAAATTTTTAGATTTTGGTCATTCAAATATTACCCAAGTTTAGTGTTTAAGGCTGTACTGTAAATTTTCAGTTATGCAGAAATTAGATTTTGATGAAACAATAATAAATGAATAATCGAAAAATACAAAAATGAATTCAAAGTATTATTGAATGCATTTTATGAATTGATATTCAAAATTTTTGAGCGTTGTTTAAAAATCTATTTTTTGAGCTAAAATTTTCAAATAACTTTACAGAGAGGAAATATTTCTGTCACTAGAATAAAAAAATTAGAAAAAAACAATCCAAATTTCAATCGTTTTTGTAATTATCAAAATTTTTACTTAATCCCTTAAAAATTTTGTATCGAGATGGTTTTAGGAGCGGGTTCTTAAAACATATTAAGCCAAAAAAAATTCATATGAGACTCCAAAAAAAGAAACAGTCGATTTTTTTGAATTTCCCTAATATATATAATTATATTCATGATAAATTTTTCTTTGATTTTACTTTTTTTCTATTTCTAACACCTCTTAATAAGTCTATGTCTTATCATTTCATAATAATGTTATCAGTGTACTGTCATGTCATTATGAATAATAATTCCAATTATGTTTTTATAGTTTTACGAAAAATAATTTTCGTTACCACTTAAATGACAGTTGTACGAAATACATGGATAATTATAGACTAAGAAATTTTCGTTTTCCACGACCATGGCCATGGTGTATTGTTCACAAATACTCATATTTTTTTAGGTAAGATATACTATTCACTTTAAAACAAATAGTATATTTATATAAAGTTAGAAATGAATTTTGGTTTAATCTAATTTTATATAGAGATGTATAATTATTAGGGTGGTCGTTAAAAATTAAATTTTCTCAGGCGCCCCATAAAAAACTTCTTTTTAGTGAAAAATACGTGGGGAATTTGGTTTTTTCCTTTAAGTGAAAAGAACACGTGCCGCAGGACGATCAAAGTTTATTTTTCGATACAATCGTGGTTTTTTTTAAATATCTCATGAAATATGCAAATTAAAGGAAAAAATTATAGGAACAATTTTGTAGGAAATTAAATTCTTGAAAAAAAAGGTAATATTGATTTTTTTTATAAAATGTGTATTTATGAAGATATTTTGAAAAAACTTTTTTAGATCTTATGAATCGAGCATTTTAAGGATTACGAATGTTTAAAATAACGTTTTTTCTTAAATATAGACAACTTCGTAACTCGTCACATATCAATCACTGATGCTTGCTGTAGTTTCTATATAATTAGAAAAATGTTATTTTCAAAATTTGCAATCCTTAAAACGCTCAATTCATCGGATCTAAAAAAAGTCTTTTTAAAATATCTTCATAAATTACATTTTATAAAAAAAAATGAATATGACCTTTTTTTTCAAGAATTTCCTACAAAATTGTTCCTACAATTTTTTCCTTTAATCTGCATATTTCATGAGATATTTAAAAAAATTGCGATTGTATCGAAAAATAAACTTTGATCGTCCTGCAGCACGTGTTCTTTTTACTTAAAAAGGAAAAACCAAATTCCCCACGTATTTTTTCACTAAAAAGAAGCTTTTTATGGGGCGCCTGAGAAAATTTAATTTTTAACGACCACCCTAATAATTATATACACTGTAAAAAAGCGCGGTGTTAAAATCGACTCATTTTAACACCGGTGCAGTGTTAAATTGAACTTACACCGGCGTAGCAGTGTTACTTTGTGAAGTTATCAGACCTGTGTCCAATGCGACTAAAGTATTTAATTAATGCAGTAATTGACTAGAATTTATAATTGATAATCAAATTTCAATCTTAATTAATAATAATATCAATTTATTTATTTATAACTAATTCGATATTTTATTTATTTCAGAACTTATGATTGCTCACATATTAAGACAACTTAGAGATCATAAAATCAATTTTTATTTTTTAATCTGATACTTTTGTGATTATAATAAATAATAATGATGTGTATAAAAAATATATTGATGTTAATTTTTAATAATCTATAATGAACCCTACTAATTACCGAAAGTCAATTAATCATTGTTTAAAAAAAAACTAAAAGGCGTTTTTTTTAAATTAAATAGATAATACCGTAGATTGAATCATATCCTCAAGAAAGGAAACAGAGGATTGCTGGACCGACCTACATGTTCAAAAGAGATTCCAAAAGTACCCAAAGCTCAAATTCTGGGATTTTTGAATCGCACATTTACTAATAACTATATTAAGTAAAAACGAAATTTTTGGTTCAACAAAAAATAGTAAATTTAATAAAAAATTAATGCTGAATCATTCGAATTATGCATGACAAAAATATCAATTAATTATGTGAATGCTGAATGGAAAAATAATTTTAAAAAATTTGAAAAACGGTTGACTTTGCGGGAAAACCTCGAAACTTCCTGCTATTTTTGAACTCATGGAGCTGAGTCTAGATTATCTGTAGAATTCTCGAGGGTATCGCAAGTCTCTGGAAGAACGTTAGCACATAGAAGTAAAGGGAAAAATTTTTATTCTCAGCACCGAGCCCTGAGTCTTGATTTTCTATAGAATTTCTTAGACGGCGATTCTGATCAAAATTAAGGCGTCCGTGGGATGTTTGGTGGCCTCAGGGTTATCAGGTGAGTCTTCTGGACGAATGCTAGTTTCGCTTTTTTCGAAAATTTTTAATTTTCATAGCGGGAATTTAAAAATGTGCGTGGCAATCGATCAACCAAGAGCTATTCAGACATGTTAAATTTTTTTATGACTAAATAAATAGTAATTTAAAATTATTATCTCAGATTGATTATTGTGCCTTTGAAAAGCTATCGAACTATTATTTAGTTATAGATGCGATGAATTATGTAAATAAAATGAGTAAATTAATACAGCTTACATGAGAGATGATTGTTGGCAGTAAACATGAGTTTTAGAACGATGGCTGGCTCCGGATCCTGACTATTTGAAATCGCACAGGCGCAAGACAGCCGTGGCGACTTCCGAAACTTCGGCGCTGAAGTTGAAAATTTTTAAATTTGAATTTTTTTCAAACGGCAATCTTTTGAGTCACAAATTTTGACCATCCGGATCTTATATTTTGATCTCTAATGAATATTTTGAAACTATTCCTACTCTTAACACCTGAAATATGATTAAAAAATGTCGATTAATTCAAAAAAATATATTTTTAAACAATTGCAAGATTAATAATCCATAAGAATGATATTTAATTGAATAAATTTTCCAGCTCGGATCAAAATATTAAATTGTTTGAAAAAAAATTTTTTATTGCCTGGTCCTGAATTATTCGAATAAAAATTAAAAACTGTGTGTACTTAATCATATTACCCCTTTTAAATATATTCTTAGAAAGATTGAACTTGAAATTACCCAGAGCAGTCATAACTTTTCCATTTTTGTAAATAAAAAATTACAAGCATTTTTTTGAAGTGGTTCATTTTCCATGATTCTGAATTTAGCAGACAATTAACAATTTTCGGATTTTTTTTTCAACATATCAATTAAAAAAAAAAATGCACGTGTAGAAAATAAAAAAAACTACGGGTCCAATTTTTTTAAACATTTTTTTTTTTATAATTTATCATTTTTAAAAAAATTACAAAATTATTAGACGTCGGCTAATTCCAGCATCACCATTTCCCCCCGCTTTTCTTAATTCTACAATTAAATACTTATAGAAATTATTTACTCACCGTATACACTAATAATTATGAAACTCATTACTCTCAACATTTTTAATTGAAATTAAAAAAAACATATATCACAAAATTGAAAATAGTGGAAAATTTATGATCCTAAAGATAGCAGACTATTAACAATTTGCAAATTTTTTTTAGCAAATTAATTACAAAAAAAAAATCTAAAAATATGCACTTATAGAAAATTTAAAAAACTATAAGTGCAATTTTTCAAAATATTTTTTTTCATAATTTATTATTTTAAAAAAAAATCCAAAAATTTTTAATTATCTGTTAATTTCAGGATCATTAAAATTTATGATCTTAAAGATAGCAGACAATTAACAATTTTTGAATTTTTTTCAACAATTCAATTTAAAAAAAAAAAAAAAAAAATTACATGTGCAATTTTTTAAAATATTTTTTTTTGTTAAATTTATCGTTTTAAAAAAAATCAAAAAATTATTAAACGTCAGCTAACTTCAATGTCATGAAAATTTCTCTTGGAAAAAATTATTTTTACCCTAATATCTGAATAATTAAAACTTATTAAACACTTTTAATTGATGATAAATCATTTTTAAACTTTTCGATACACAATTAATATTCAATCAAAGTCAATAAAACCGATTTATAATAACACTTTTTAATGACAACGAACGCTGAGACCCAATGATTCTCAAGTTAGAAGACAATTAAAAATTTTCGGATTTTTTTTTCAGCTAATAAATTACAAAAAAAAAGAAAACTCAAAAATGCACATGTAGGAAATTTAAAAATCTATAGGTGCAATTTTTTAAAATATTTTTTTTTATAATTTATCGTTTTTAAAAAAACTCAAAAATTATTAGTTGTCGGCTAACTTCAGAATCATCGAAACCCAAACACCCGAAAAACCGACATAAAATAATTTAATTTTTATTCAAACTTATATTCAAAACACAGAGAAAATTATTGTCAGCAAATATTTTCCGGATAGCAAAGAACGTTTTTATATAAAAGTTTTAATTAATAACGAAATTTAAATAGTTTATTACTCAATTAAATCGCGAACTCGAAACTCTGCGTAACTGTCATGGCGGTGAAATATAAAATAAAATTCGAGGCGACTTCAGCGCTGCAGTGGCGACTATCGGAACTCACATGCGCGCCATCTTTCTGCCCATATTTCAAATTATAACCGCAAATGCGCAACCGTTCGCTGTCAAATATCTTCTTGCCGCCATTACAATAACTCAGGCTTCAAGTTAGAAATAAAATTAATTAATTAATCATTCATTTATTCACATTAATTAAAACCTTCATTTCTTAACATTCTTTACTACATAAAGAATAGATTAAACATATAATTCAATTTTAATTTTATTTAAAAAATGATTTAAAAAGTATTTTAATTAATTCGTGTCTTTTTCACTGTCCGGATCGCGGCGTTCGTTGTCATTCAGTTAATTGATAAAAAAAACTTTAAATAATTTAAATTATGTATTATTTATACCATGATGTGTATAAAAGTGATTAGTGATAAATTTTATATAATAATTATTTTTTTTTATCGAGTAATTTGAGCAAAAATAATTTTTCTCTTAAATTTTTTCCTGCCGCCACTGAAAAAATATTATTTAGGTTTTTTTTTTTATTTTTTGAAATTAGAAAAAGTTTTTATAAGTCATGAGTGTTTTGTTATTATTGACAGTAGTGTTTATTAAGTGTTTAGGGTTTTTTTTTTCTCAGTGTATTTAATTACTAATAATTATTTTATCGGTGTCATTGTGATTTCAAGTAACGGTAGCTGATTAATTTCAAGAAATAATGGTGAGTTTTTTTTTTTATTTAGTTTAAATAATTATTTAAAATTTCAAATGCTCAAATAATCAGTTATTTCTAACAGTTGATTTTTTATGATAATTGAAGCAAAAAAAAAAGTCAAAAAGATTTGTTTTTTAATAGAAATTCTAAGTTAATAAATTACGATGTGAGTGTGAATGTAGCGGACTTCAGACAAATTTTAAATAATTAATAAATAGAGTAAATAATTAATAAAATTAAATTTTAAAAAATGGGCATTTAAAAAATTTTGAAATTAATAAGTGCATTTATTATAAATATTATTTTTTTAATTATTTACTCTATTTATTTATAATTTTAAATTTGTCTGATGTTTGCTACATTCACACTCATAATTATGATACTAAATTCAGCAGACGTCAAATAATTTTTGAATTTTATTAAAAACAATAAATTATAAAAAAAAAAATATTCAAAAAATTGCACCTGTAGTTTTTTAAATTTTCTACATGTGCATATTTTTAGATTTTTTTTTTTTGCAATTTATTGGTTGCAAAAAATTCAAAAATTTTAAATTGTCTGCTATCTTCAGGATCATTTATAATTATGATCCTGAAGTTAGCAGACAATTAAAAATTTTGGGATTTTGTTTTTTTCAATGAATTGATTAAAAAAAAAAAAAAAAAAAACCAAAACATGCACATGTGGAAAATTAAAAAATCTATAGGTGCAACTTTTTTTAATTTAGTGTTTAAAAAAAAAACCAAAAAATTATTAGACGTTACCTGACTTCAGTATCATAATAAATTTAAAGATGTAAAAAATAACGAATTTTTTTTAATGCATAAAAAAATCTAGAAAATTTGAATGAACATATTTCCAAAATTTTTTTTAAACGAATATTTTTAAATGCGGACACTTGACATCGACTGTGAATGTAGCAGACATCAGAAAAAATTAAAATTATAAATAATTCAAAAAGTATTATTGATAAAAAGTGCACTTATTAAATTCAAAATTTTTTAAATGCACATTTTTTAAAATTTCGTTTGATTAATTATTTACTTTATTTATTTATAATTTGAAATTCGTCTCATATCTGCTACATTCATGCTCATATTTTATGTGGGAGCAATTTGTGCTCGAATAATTTCGAGAAATTTTATTAAAAATAATTCTTAATCTTCAAACCCAATTTTCTTAAAATTACGTCTGATAGGTAACACGTCATTGCTCATCTACCTTCAAAATTCCATAACTAAAAAAATAATTCATATTAAAAAAAAAAAAACTATTTATTAAATTTATAATTACAAATTTATTACGAATTTAAATATTCATTCATCAGAATCGCTAGAAAATTCTAGATCATCTTCTGATATTTCTTCGTCGCTCAAATCACTCAAGTTCTTAAATTCCCCTTCATCATCATCATCATCCTCCAAATCAGCATCCGTACTGTCATCACTCAGAACCTCTTCAATAATTTTCTTTTCTTTCCTCATCTTCTTCGGCTTCACCTCTTCCTCTTTCTCTTTCTCATCCTCATCCTCATCCTCATCATCAGAAAACAGTTTAATTTTTTTACCACCCTCTGTTTTACCCGAGTCAACATCTTCCAATTTATCTGCACCAGCATAATTAAATTCATCATTATCATCATTACTATCATGATCATTATCAACATCCTCTTCAATCCAACCGACTTTTTCCTTCATCTGCTTCCTCTCTTTCTTCAACTGTCTCTTACTTCCAGGCTGAGGCGTATTAAATTTTTTAAAATTATCCTCAGCTAATTTTTTCTTGGTAACTTCCAAAGGTTCTGGATCATCGAGAACAATTTCACCCTTTTTAACCAAATACTCGGCATACTGTTCAGGAATTCCTTTGAAAACGTTTATTTTTCCTCTTATCTGCTTCCAAGTTAATTGATAATAATTTTTTTTATCACGCGCCATTGCTTCGTAGTCGTCTCCATACTTGTCCATTAAATAAGTAAGAAAATTAACTTGATTTTGTGGCAAACGAAATAAACGTACACGTGGTGCTCGTGCCTCAGCTTCTAATTCCAATGCAACGTGAATTTTTTTAGGAATTTTTTTGTTTCCTACTTTTTCTACTACTTCTGCTTCTTCTTCCTCATCTTCACTTGAATTTGTTGGTAATTTTTTAACACTCTGAAGAATAGTTTTTTTATTACTGGGTACTTTTAATACTTTATTTGCGTCGTATGCCAAACCCATTTGTGATAAATTACGACGTGTTGATTTTGTATTTTCCCATGCATTTTTTATCTGCTCGCTGTTAAAAAAAAATGTAAATATTTATTAATTATTTATTGTACTGTAAAAAGAGCGGTGTAGTAATGGACTCAATTTAACACCACGCGGCGTTAAAATGAAATAACACCGGTGCAGGCCGTGTTAAAATACATGACAATAAAGTTAGCAAACATTTGAAATTTAAATAAATTTATTTAACAGATATATAATAAAAAAAAAATATTTATAAAAAAATGCACATGTAGAAAATTTGATGAACTATAAGTGCAATTTTTCAAAATATTTTTTTCAATATTTATTTTTTTGATAAAAATAATCCAAATATTATTAAATGTCTGCTAATTTTATTGTCATAAATACATGACAGTAAAGTTAGCAGACATTTGAAATTTAAATAAACTTTTTTAACAGATATATAATAAAAAAAAAATATTTCTAAAAAAATGCACATGGAGAAAATTTAATGAACTATAAGTGCAATTTTTCAAAATATTTTTTTCAATATTTATTTTTTTGTTAAAAATAATCCAAATATTATTAAATGTCTGCTAATTTTATTGTCATTTAAAATACCTGTGTTAAATCGGTGTAAAAAAAAATTCCACGTATAGAAATTAAAAAAAAAAATGTGTTGCGTATAAAAAAATATAAAATTTTAATGAATATTATCTGGAGGAAATTTCACTTTGCTATGAATTTATTTAAATAATTATTTGTTATACGTAATTTAAAATTACACAATTTTACACCCCACATTTTAATCATCAGTAATTTAATTAATTAATAATAACACTACTTAACTGTAGTGATCGAGTAAGTAAAAATATTCACAAAAAAAAATATTTTAACACCAGGAAT